>JAODTK010000976.1:0-185106 GCA_026419785.1 Sclerodactyla briareus
TCAAGTTCTAAATGGGGTCTATATGTGATAATTTTCGGGTACATAAACTCACGACATGGTTATACAATAAGGCGATCAATATGACGAAATCCTAGTTATACTTAAACTGTTACTCACACCGCTACATATTATACCGCGACCTTATACGTATAAGGACTTGGTAGCATGTATAGCGGCCACATCGCCCCTAACAACTACTCCTTGTCAACATTACGCATATTTTCTAGTTTATGAGGCAATCAAACGAATTCATTGGATTCCGAAATGAGGTTTCCGTCCCGAGTATGCTCTGATCAAGCTCGGAACCTGCGCTAGAACAACAGCAAAGAACACTGTAATTAGTCACATGGGTTTGTCTGTCTATCGGCACCAAAACCGTTTAGCGATGCCGCGGTCAACTCCCCAGGATTCGATTCATACTTACCGCTGTGCCTCCAGAGTCCTGGTACGGAAATTTGTGATGCTTCCTAGTAAGTGGTCGAAGTGGGCCTGCTTGTTCCCCCACCCCCCCCTCTCCCGCCGCCACCTTATAGTGCGTCTCGCTAGGGCGCGTCGTGCAAAAATACCTTTTTGTTTGTGGGCCCATCACGGTGATGGCTATCTAAACCGAGCGCCACCCGGATGGGCGCGCAACATACATACACATGTTTCGTCAATAGCAGGAAAAAGGCAACTTTCCCACTTTCCGTGCCTCAAATGTAAGTAAAGCAACAGCCCCTGAAATTTATAAAAATAAAATCCAACTTTTTTTTCTCCTAGAAAAATTCTCTAAAATTTTTGGTTGATAGGCTTCCTGTCTACAATTCACTTCTTTTACACCGCCGTAATGAAATTCCGGATATGCGCCTGGGTACAATTCACTTCTTCTACACCTTTTTAGTTTATCCCTCACTTAGGATTCACCAGGGTCCCAATTGATGGGTTTTCAGATGGGTCAGAGAATATGTAATTTTTTTTTATTTGATAGTGACATTTTTAATACATTCAAATCGACGTTTTCCAGCTTTTTGAAGGTTCATTTTATTCCTCCCTTCTCCTTTCTGAAAACAAACACATGGAAAGTTTTGCCGGGGCCCGCTGATCGCAATTTGGGAACCCCCGAGAGGCTGTTTTTTGTGTGTGATTGAACACATTTTCCTATCATGCCCACAATATCGGGGGATCAAGCGGTAAGCTACGCAAATTTTGATGCATTAGCTCGCCCTTTCATCGCCGGTATGGTCTTGAACTGGATACCTAGGTTTGTCGTTGGTGACGCTATATATATATTTGATATCCCGATAACAAGCGCGAGCTTAAACGCAGACCTCTTCGAAGGCAATGTCATTACTAACCTTGATATATGTTTACGTTAAGACGTGGGGGGGGGGGGGTTGCAACGATTATCAACCTAAAGAACAATTGATGATATTTATATATATATATATATATATATAATATTATATAATATATTAATATATATAATATATATATTTATATAGTATCTTATATATATATATATAATATCTATATATATATATATCATCACTTCTTTCGATTTCGGGAATCCTTTTGAATTTAATCATGAACCCAATGTTCAATGTTTAATGGCACCTCTGTAAAAATTTGGGCCCCCCCCCCGGGCCCCATGGGCACGACGCCACTGCTCTCGCAGCCGCTAGCGTAACTCTAAACATCACTTCCGAAAAAATACATCGTCATACATGTCCGAATTCGACAAATATTCAGAGGCGCAATTGGATGACTTTACTGGTGTTGACTCGGACCGTCCTTAGATCTTATGGTCCTAAAAAATAAAGGACACTTGCAAGGGCTTGGATACAACAAGTGTATATCGTGGGAAATGGAAAACGTGTAACATCGGTCTTTAACCCATTCCAATACGATTTGTCCTATGTGGTTTTAAGCCCTTCAAAGTTTGTTCCATTAATTCATAAAATTGGGGAAATCCCATCGCGCAATAACGCATGACGTCACCTTGGACAACCCGGGAAGTTATGTTCTGTATTTCATTGTTTTTCATTTGTTGATAAGTCAACATTTAACAATAGTTCTGTTGTCTTTCTGCCACCAAAGTAACCAACCCACACAGCAGATCCTCCTCTAGACTAATGCTTTTCGAAGTGAATTAATGTGGTGTTTCAATAGAAACAAAGATTGTATGCAAGTAAATGACATCATTTATTTGCATGATTGGATGTTTTCGATCTTGTGCATCACATGCAAAAACTTCAAGGACTGTAAACTAGGTAACGGAAAGCCTTACAACTTCGGTTGGACGGACTCTTCAGTTCTTATCCACTAATATAGCCCCGTTTGTAATCTAAACCATCCGCAGTTGTCCTTCGATATGGCAGACTCTGCACTTTCTAACGTTCGCCCAATGCTCACGCAATCTCTGGTGACACTAACTGCGCACTGAAGTATCTAACTTGCTCACGACGGTCCCCCTTCTTCATGTGAGACGCTAGCATTGATGAATAAGATCACATGGAGCTCCATTTGCACTTATAGAGATGGCATTGCAGGCAACGCCGCGAATATGACGTCACGAAAGAAAAATCGTCCTCACGATTAGATCGAACTATTTCACATTGACATTCTTTTCGATATCCGTCTTGGCTATCGAATTGCGAGGACAATTTCCTCGTGACGTCTGTGACCGTCCGCGTTTTTTTTTCCGTTGCCAGTTGCTACCAGACGACATTTCGCTCCAACACTTTGAAGGATCTAACCCCCTCCCCCACTCAGGAACGAAATCATTATCTCCTTTTCCAATCATCGAAGCCCGGCAATGGTACCTGCCCTGATAAATCATCTCGCAAATGTAAAGAGGATACCTCAGAATCCTTCATAAAACATTTATAGTTAATGAGTGGTTTTCTAGATGAATAATAGAATGTTTCGAGCAAAAAAAAAAAAGGCAGGAATCAAAATTTCCTCCGCTTGGAATCCGGATTTTTTGGTCTTCTGTTGTTTGGTTTGCAATCATCTGCATTTTTCACCGACCGGCTTCATCGCTTAGAATCGTTGGTTTTCTCAGAGCAACTTTGTTTGCCAGGTATCTGGGGAGTCTGCGAACCAACGGACCACTACCAGGGCTGATCAAGTCGACATCGCCCTGACAACGCCTGCTGGCCGTTCACACGGAGCCAACGACCAGGACAACCCAAGAGAAACGTTGGCACTGTTGTTACGAAGCCGTGATAGAGAAACGACAGCGGTCTATCCGGGAGGTCCCTGGTACGACTGGTCCGACGGGGATTGGTTCATTGTCCATACAGTCCATCAGTCGTCCAATCCGGGTCGTTGAAGCTCGCTGACTGGGCAGGGCAGGTTCTCGATAGACGAGGTGGGCCACCCCCCCGGGGTAGCCGGGAAAACAGAGAGCCAACCATCAACAGATGCCGAGCACCAATCCCATCGTGATCCAGCTAACGCCCCCTCAATTCGCCCTCGGTACCAGCATCCCAAGTAGCTACCCCCATAATGACCTGACGTGTCACCGTAGATTCTGCAACAGGACGAGAATAATTACCCTGCGACGAAGTTACAACGCCATCAGCCACGAACAAACCCTTGGGTTATAGCTATCCCTTTCATGACGGTGGTGACGAAAATCAGTCATCTCCGGCCAAAACTTCTGGCGAACGCGCCCCTATCCACTGC
The DNA here is from genome assembly GCA_026419785.1 of Sclerodactyla briareus. Taxonomy (NCBI): domain Eukaryota; kingdom Metazoa; phylum Echinodermata; class Holothuroidea; order Dendrochirotida; family Sclerodactylidae; genus Sclerodactyla; species Sclerodactyla briareus. The sequence continues at coordinate 3,670 of JAODTK010000976.1, forward strand.
CGTCATTCCGTTGATCGCAGTGGAGACGGACTCGAGATGCGCTGAAGATCGCGCTAATCAGGAACCCGATTCCAGGCCGGTTTTTCTCCGAACACCTCGACAATAAAATAATGAACATTTGGGCTGGCAGAGAATCTCCCCTTTCATCAAAGATCGCATCCGATTCTAAGCGAAGAGAAAAAGTCCAACAACACCCAGGCCTTCTGGAATAATCCCATAATGTGAGCCCCCAAAATACGGCGTACTTTGCGGTACTTAGGGTCTCCTGCATTTCAAGTACCTCGAGCAATTATTCGGTTGATTCGCCACATAAGACATCATTCCAAAGATCGTGACCGCAAAAACCTCAGGGTCGGCAAAACTAGCGGGATGGTCGGGTCGAGTCGGAGTCTAGGAAAAGAAGAGGTCCTCTGTCCTTCTACAGCCCTCGCCCAGTCATTTCCGTTGAACCACCCAGCCCCCAGCTTTTATAAAACCATGGCGTGGTGATGAGACCGAGGACAAAATACCGACAAACCATAAGCGCACGTCTGTGGAAATCGCGGGCAGTCATGAAAATTAATTTATGATATGAAGCTCAATATATTGGTGGTCCTCTTCAAGGGCCGGTAAGACTGCTAACACAGGTTCCTGTTTTCCTTCCAGTAGAATCCCTGCAACAAGCGGGCGAACTATTGGCTCCTGCGTGTGTTTGTGCTGTTGTTCGCGTTTTGCGTGCTTTGTATGGTATACGCGCGCCGCGTGTGTATGTTTGTGTGAAATGGGAACATGAACCATAATGTTTTTGGAGTTGAGGGTAGAAGTGGTGTGCATTACGGCATTACATTGCTAGACTTCCTCGGGGTAATTGCCCCCCCCCCCCCCCCCGGAATTGCAGCCCCATCTTCGTGGGAATCTGGCGCCGTTCTGTTTACTGGGCGTGCAGGTGGGCAAGAACGCGGATCGGGAAGTCCCACACGCACCGCATAAAATAATTTATTTCGTTTACTGTTAATGAGGCTGTTTTACAGGGAGCCCGGCTTGCGGATGGGCGCATCAAGTTTCTCCGTGTGAATTACATTTTCAATAAATTTCACACCACATTTCTGGTTCCTTGCCCAAAGTCCGGAGATGCATGTATGTTTTGTTGGTATGCAGCGTCTGCCTGGGGTATTTATTTACTGGGGACGCAGGTCGCTTTCCGCATATTCATTCCGCCCCATAGGTTCTTAAGTTTTCACAGGTCATTCGGAGCGCGAAACGTCAAAATCCCTCAAAGTTGGAATCAACCCAGCGAAAAAAGATCACCCCATCGAAACAGGTCAACCCATCGAAAAAAGAATCAACCCATCGAAAACGAACACGCCTTTCCAAAGAAAGAACAACCCATGAAAAGCGATATCAGCCTACCAAACAAGAATCATTACGTCATATGAACTCCTTAACTACTCCACTTTTACAGGATTTTCATTGTATAAGTCCGTGCTCCTTTAAGTGTGATACACTCCGCGCGGTCCTGGGTGACGCGGAGTGTACAAGAATCATCAGAATGGAATCAACCATTAGGATTGGAACGCATCCCTGCGTAGTTTTCCTGGAGGGTGATTTTTAAGATGCAAGCATGCAAGTTATCATTTTGGCAGTTTTTGGCCTGTTCTGATCGCGGCTAATAGCATATTTTTTTGGAGAAATGTCCTGGATTGTGCTGTCAAGGCGAGGAGCGTTTTTGTTCTTACCCTCTTGTCAACCTATTTTAAAATGGTAATTTGGCAAATATTAGTGTTGGTTGAATGGTTGGGGCGTTGTAAACGTCTAGAAGGGAATCCGAAATGTCCTCACACGGCATTGATCACCATCGGCGATTAGGGATAGTGTTTCTCTTTCCTTCTGTATTTCTTCGGGGCCGCGGCATGGAAAACATGCTCTTAGTAGCGCCTTTCTAGTGTTGCCTAATTAGCTCTATAAATAAGGACCCTGGGGTTCATAATCAGTTCTACACGTATGTCAGGTGTATATCGCACAAGTCTGTTGTAATCTGTTGGATTGTTGCAGGATGTCCGACTTTCCCCGGGAAAACTGATTCTCGATGAGTTAATTGAGAATAGTTTGTAGTTCAGTTGAAAAGTGTTTGTAGGTTGACGTTTCTTGTGCGGTTTTTTAAAACTATTTCAGCTTGTTAACTTCACAATTGGCCATTGCCATGTGGATTTGTTAGTAAGGGGGGGGGGGGGGGAGGTTGACGTTCACATCATTGTTGCGCTTTGCCGCGCACAAGACCTTTCGTTTAGGGATGCTACCTTAGATCCGATGATCCGACTCAGGGATTTTGGGCATGGATCTTGGGCAAAACCATATATCATTCGTGGCTTGTGGCGTGTTGGGGTTCCGTTTGGAGTGATTGCGTGTCCTGGTTGGTGTTGGTCACAAGTCTGACCACAATGTTAAACCCAGTCGACATGTGTCTTGAGTACCAAGTCTAACCATAGTATGTTTGTATCTCGGAGTGTCCGTGCGCATGTTGATTAACGGCGGTCTCTTCGTGATATTGTTAAACAGCAAAAATACCATATATGTCTTATATAATATTAATAGCCGACTGAACAATTGATCCCTTTGGTACTTGGCTCGGGGACTTGTAGTGAGTTGGGGGACAGTTGGTGCAGAAAACGCTTCAGAGTGATATCGTTAATCTGGCAAATACCAATGTGTTGGTATACTGGACGCCGCTTGAACGATTTGACCATTTTGTGAAGCTTTTGGGGTTTGGTTAAACGACTGTGGTAAGTTCAAGATATCCTCATTTCGTTAGCCACTTATTTGACAATCCATCAGTGAATTGTTAAACGGGCAGGTATATAACCCCCTATTTTGAACAATTTCACCTTGTTTTTGCCTTTTTCTTTTACTAGGGACTGGTTTGGGAGTATGAAAGCGAGTGTGACGGTAGCGACGCTTTTTGGAAGTACGCCCGACGAAATACGTCTTGACGCGAACTCGGTATCGACAACGATATATCGTCACAATTTTATCGAGCGACATCAATGTAACCCTAGTGTCGAAATATTGCGAGACGACATCCCCGCCCGGCCCCACATGCGTGCCGTGGCAGGCTATGGTAGTATAGTTTTGTGGATGATATGTGGATGTATATACTGATTCCTAAACTTAAGCGGAGATAAGATATTAGATATTGGGCCCGCGAATTTCAGCTGGATATACGATTTTCACCAGCTATAATTGGAAATAATTATACGTCGGGGCATCGGCAACTCGTCGAGGTAAAGATGTCCAATTTTTGAATACGCCCGTGGCCTACCCGAAGGGGGGGGGGGGTACTTAACGCTGCCACCTCAGCTGGCGCCACTCCCTTGTGCACTGCATGGCTCAACTCCATATGCTCCATGCATTGCCATATGAACAGGATGTAATGACCTTGGCCAAGGTGGCTGCTGCGTTGACTTCGTTTCAAGTGCGAAATAGGCCAACTGTGTAGTGTTTTCTCTGTAATCCGTCCCTCCATTACATTTTTTTCTCATGTTAAATGAGAGTCCGATCGGTAAGTACATACAGTGTTTTCACGCTACAAAAGTTACCAGTCATTCGTGTTAGATTACTGTTAATCTATTCTCTGACTACCCTTTCCCCCTCCGAATCCAACTCCACTACTTACACGCACTCCATTTACATACTTCCCACGCCCACTCTCATCCATCTCCGCCACCGTGACCTCCTTACACTCGCTATATTTACACACTTCTCACACTCCCCTGCCAACCACCTAACAACCCCCCCCCCCCCTCTTCATCACCTCATCTCCACAACCTGCTTGCAGTTTTCATTTCGCACGCGCCTCAATCCCCACACCATCCACCTCCACCCCCATTTACATTCACGTAATAAACACACACTTCCCCACCCCTCTAATTCATCTCCTCCACTGTGACCTCCTTCAACTCACTCTATTAATAATGCTCCCCGATCCTATATATTTTTAGGGGCTAGAGTATGATAAGGGGTGTAGTGCCTTCTGCCGCGACAGCACAATTCCAGACATTTCCTAAAATGTGCTACTAGCCGATATGGCAAAAAAAACTGCCAATGTCAGTGTGCATTCATATTTTCCGAAGAGGTAAACAAATATTGCGACAGGGAATCATTACACCATGGTGGCGGTCGTGCTTTCCTTGACAGTTCAATTCTGGTTTTGACACCCTGTTTTTTTTTTTTTTTTTCGGCACCTGGATTCTGGTTTTTGGACACCCTGTTTCTGTTTGGAACGTATTGATCTAAATACGACGGTCTGATCCATCTTGATGAATTTGTTACACTCCGCGCACTAGGACTGCGCGGAGTGTATCACACCTGGAGGAGCACAGCTATACAATGAAAGTCCTGTTGAGGTGAAGGTCATGGAGTATCATATGACGCACTGATTCTTGTCTGGATGGGAGGATTCCGGCTTTTCAATGGGTGATTCTTTCCTCGAAGGCTCGATTCCGTATTCGATGGGGTGATTCTGTTTTCGGCGGCGTTGATCTTTTTTCGATGGGTGATTCCAACTTTGATGGATTTTGTTACGTTTCGCGTTACGTTTCGCGCTCCGTAGTCATAAGTTAACACGGCTTCATGACATCAGTTGGTGGTTGGATAAAAGATTAGTGATGAAACTACGTGGCTTAGAGGCCCAGGCACAATGGTGCTGAGGTGACAAGGTCACTCATTGCATTTAGGACCGATGATGACCTCTTCACAGAGCTGGAAAAATGAACTCTTATCTATCTATCTATCTATTTATCTATCTGTCTGTCTGTCTGTCTGTCCCGGAGTGCATAAGAATATAAGCAACCAATTTGGAGTTCAACAAGGAAGTGATAAAGTGAAAGATCAACTTGTTGTCAGTGGCGTCGTGCTCATTGGGCCCCGGGACACGCCCCCAATTTTGTGTCATAACAGTTTGTCATAATTTAAATCAAAAGGGTATTCTCAAAATCGACTATATACGTTGCGGTTGCTTCCCACACCCCTCAATTAAACTATATCTATATATTGATGGCAAATCGGTTTTCCGAATAATTCGTCCTATAAAAAAACCACTGATCAACCTTGAGTCATTACAGCTTAAGATTACTACCGGCCGAGAAATGCGAGCTAATGCATCAACAATTGCGTAAATTACACGCTGGATCCCCTTATATCTATCTATCTATCTAATCTATCTATCTATCTACTATCTATCTATCTATCTATCTATCTATCTATCTATCTATCTATCTATCTATCTATCGATCTATCTGTCTGTCTGTCTGTCTGTCCCGGAGTGCATAAGAATATAAGCAACCAATTTGGAGTTCAACAAGGAAGTGATAAAGTGAAAGATCAACTTGTTGTCAGTGGCGTCGTGCTCATTGGGCCCCGGGACACGCCCCCAATTTTGTCAGAGGTGTCATAACAGTTTGTCATAATTTAAATTTAAAACATGGTATTATGCCTTCGAAATCGAATATTAACGTTGCGGATTGCTTCCCACACAACCTCAACTTAAACATATCTCGAGATTAGTAATGGCAAAAATCGTTTCCGACTATATCTGTCCTATAAACCAACTGATCAACTTGAGTCATTACAGCTTAAGATTACTACCGGCCGAGAAATGGCGAGCTAATGCATCCAACAATGCGTAAATTAAACCGCTGGTTCCCCTGCAAATTAAATTGTATTTTTTCGTTTCTATCCATAGAATCATAGCAAAACATTCGCAAACAGCCTCTCGGGAGTTCCCGAATGGCTGACCGCGGGCCAAATCATATGAAGCCAATCCGACACAACCATAAATTTCAAGTTGGAAAAAATATTCTATCTCGGTTTTTCAGAAAGGAGAGGTAAGAATGATAACGACCGTTCATAATCGCTGGTAAACCGTCAATGCCTGTATTGAATTGTCACTCTCAAAATCACTTTTATTCCAATGGATTTGTGACCACTATGTATTTTTGGGCTATAGAATATTTTTTGTTTGATATTACTGCTCATCTCAAACTAACATTTGCGACCCCAAATATCCCTTCTTTACAAGTTTGTGCTACTCTGCTTGACCAATCATGTTTGCCACTTGCCCACTTCACTTAATTTCAAATCGCATGAACCGCAAAGTGATATCCTCTCTATTATGTGAAGTTAATTTTGATTTATGAATCCAAGACTGGCCACCTGCTCCAACCATTTGGCGTCTAATAACACCCATTTGGAAAATTTTGCATAGCACGGCTAAAGTGAAAATCACTTCATTTTTTTTCTTCAGATAATGGCTATCTGGCACCACCATTTGGCAATCTGTGAAGACCTTACTTTTATAGAATGTGCTGCGCTGTGCAGAACCGATTAAGTTCCGCGCCGAAATAAAGACCAAAATTCGCATGAACATGATAGAGAGGCTAAGGGAAACTTCATTCTAATTCGTTAAGTTAACTTTTCATTTATTTATTGAAATGGCCATCTAGAAGATCACCATTATGCATTCAATAATGATTATTCATGAATCATGAATCCGCTTGTATAGCCTTCAAGTCACATGACATGGAGTGGCTAAGGTGAAATTCCATACTAATGCTTCAAGTTAATTATCACATGAAAATAACCATCTGGAGAGCACCATTTGACAATCGAGGACCTAATTTAAAAATTTCGCTACGCTCGGCGGCAACTAATGGTGCCGCCCCCTCGATCGGAGAGTTTTAAATTAAACCTAATAGATCCGCTTGAACAGCTGGCTAAGGTGAATTCAATTTTAATTTGCAATTAAAATGTGCATTTTCAATTTACTACTTACTCTACGTGAAAAATGGCCACCTGGGGCTCACCGTGCATTTGAGGATACCATACGTTTTCCGCTAAGTTTTGCTGCAACCAATGATTCCGATCTGCTTTTATCGGATATAATCGTATCACCAACGGTTTGGATTAAAGTAAATTCTCTCTCTTTTTGTTTCTTACAAATTAAGGTTTATTTTATTCATTTTGAATGAAAAATCACCATCTGTCTGGAGATCTGAATTTATTTCACGATATTTTCTTATCCCATCTGGAACCCATCATCGGAAACTCCTGGTAAATCCTCTGTGATGCACATAAACTGAAGAGGTGTAAAAGGAACGAAACATTTGGAATTTTTTTTTAATTCTAGGGGTGTTGCTTCACTCACATAAGACCCGGAAAGTGAATTGTCTTTTACTGCTATCTGACGACCATTTGTATGTTGCGCGCCCACCCGTCGTTTGCCGCTCCCTTGGATATTCATCACTGATTATGGGCCCCCCCCAAATATTTTTGCACGACGCCCCTGTTTGTTGTGGAATCGGTGATGACCGTACGTGGTAGCCTAGGCTACAACACGCAAATCATGCCAAAAAAATGGTGTGTACCTAGCTATTCTAGGACTATTGGTCCTTGCCATTTGCAAGAAGAAACAACATACGACAGCTCAATTTGGATTCGACTACGCTCAAACAAGTTTATTGATGACAAACCAAATATCAAGAACTCACTGCAAGCTTACAATTAACTTGAACAGGTGGGCTAGAAAATCCCTTCGATTTAGTCTTAATATCTTATTGGCAAGTTACAATATGTAAAGTAATGTACACCCGTGGTGAAATGTGGGAGAATATTTTGCCGGATAATTATTTGCGGGTTGGTACGGATCGTTGGGAAAGGTTTTCGAGAAGAAATAGTTCACTCAGATCGCAGAAATTGGTACTTTCGTCCTCGAAAGTTGAATCCATTGGGCGGCGCGAGGCGGGGGGGGGGGGGGTATAATGCCTATGAGCCGGGTCGAGTTACTATCTGAGCGGAGAGAGCCATCTCGGTTGGCGCGTAGCGTACACGGAAATTTTTGGAATATAATGTCCTCCCGATCCAAGATATGGCACTTCCTAGTCTTTCCTGACCTATTCACGTAAACTGAATGTAGTGACGTAGCCATAGTTTTAGGTGGGGGCGCTGGATAGTGAATTGGTGGGCTAATCGTATTATTATCCGATTAAAATTGACCCAAATCTCGAAAATGCCTAACTTTCATTGAAACTCATGTGCAGTACATTTTGAGAGACCACAATTTTTTGCATGCACTCGGTAAATATTTTGGGTTACATTCACTTTTGCTTCATCCTAGCTGCCCGTATTCTCCCATTCTTCGCCTGAAGGCGCTACTCGATAGCACTATCTCAACTGAATATGCACAAGTCTGCCTCGATTGTCTGTAAAATTTGGTTCCCCTTTACTTGGTTTGTTTATGTCACCTGACTGTACTGAAAAAACGTTTCTCCAAGGTTTACCGAATAGCGAGTATGCGGTGTAGCCGTTGTGAATTCAAACAGAGCAAAAACTGAATGTTTCTTCTGATATAGTGAACGTTTTGCGCCTATATATGCAGGAGGGCGTTTGTTTAAAGGCCGTAGTATCATATTTTTCTTCGTGGGGAGGTTTTACTACGACGTGGCTATCTAAGCAGGGCACCATCATTAGCTGATGCGGATCGTATGAAGAATTTCATGTCGGGGAGGGGGAGGGGGGATTAGTAGAATCGCGCCAAGAAATGGTTTCAAGTTGGATGTCAGTGTGTGATGATGGGGGGTAATGTGTGCTATTTGAGCGCGGCAGCTTCCATAGAGGCAGATTATGTGTCATCTTTCCAAAGGATGTAAACATTAATTTAATAAGTAATTTATGTCGAAAAAAGCAATTTCACTCATACCTCAAGTGGGATGGGGGCGGATCCACCGGAATCATCATCCACAAGATATGCCTGTCGATCAAAAATGTTTTAATCCGAGGTACCGGAGCGGGTTGGTACGGATCGTCGCGTATTCGTTGTGTGCAAGTGTTGCAGTGGTGGACCGCTAGTGATCTCAGCTGACCTTCAAATTAATCCAATACAATTGTGCATTTTACTCATCATGCATGAATCAACTCAGTTCTGGTAAATTCAGCGGCTAGTACGAAGAATGCGGAGTATGATTGTATTGAAAAGAGTCAACTTCCATACGCGCAGTGGAACATCTTTGTCAAATCAACGGTCCACAAATATAGTATATTAGGATCCACTACTTGACAAATGGTCCACGTACTAACGTTAAAGTCTAAAGGCCATCAGGTGTTCCTCCAGAATCCAAAAAATGAAACATTTTGTAATTTCAGGAATTTTTTAGTGGTGCTATCTTCAACAAAATTACAGAACGAATGGCCGTAGTAGTCAACATATTATCTCAAATCGCTTGGCCACCCACCTTCCAGACCTCGGCACCCCCATGGCCCCCCTACTGAAAAATCTCTGGCTACGCCACTGAATGTACCCCGCATACTCGTTAGCAGAATCTTCTCGAACCATTACGCTGATTGTGACAACATTTGGGTGTGTCACCGGGAACACATGATTCAATTAGATTTTTGGTCACATAATTAGCCCATTTTCTGTAAATACAAAGTGTCCATTTGCGCTGGGTCCAGCTAAACATCTTGTGGAGGCTGCAATCATAGTATGTCCCAAAACGTCCTGAAAATTCATACATGTGAACAGTGGCGTACCCACGGGATAGGGGGGGGGGGGGGTCCAGAACCCCCCATGACCCAAGTGACAATAAATTCTAACCTAACATTTGCAGTCATGTAAGGTTTTGGCATTGTTCTTGAGTAAATATTGCAGCAGCATGAGTCTTGGGCATAAATTGGACTTATTTGCCAATGGGGGGGGGGGGTGAGGCCATTTATGAGGGCGCACTTTTCTTGGGTTCCGACCTCAATCCCCCCCCCCCCCAAGACAAATCTCTCGATACGCGCCTGCATGTGAAACTGTTGCTGAAAGGAAGTTTAGCATGCCCTTGCAACACTCCGTACAGACCAATACTAATAAGAGCTATAGGTCTAAGCCGAAATTGACTAGGCCTACAACAAATCTGGTGGTAGGCCCCATTGTAGCTCAGACCACGGCCACCGGTCCCTCAACGTTTAGAGATATGGTTATCATAGCCTACCAGGAATACTACGTTGACTGAGACTGATTGAGAGAGTGCCGGTTGCCATGGCTACTGTAACATTAACATTAGTTACAACTAGTGCAAGCAAGCCTAACAGTGGGTCAAAGCAGAGACGTTCCCAACGTTTTAGTGTTATTAGTAGCAACCATTACTAGGCTAGGAAATAACACTGGAACATTGGGAACGTCTGTGGGCCGAAACTCTCTCAACAAAATAAAATGCAGACAGCCCAATTTTGGATTCCTCGCCAGAGGCAAAACTAATTTGCGATGGTGTGGGTGGGGCCTGTGGGCGTGTGTATATGTATGTGTTATGCGCCACTTGTAAACACGGTACCGGTAACTGTTGAACGCGTAGTGCGTTTTCGGTAGGCATCAAAACCCAGGGCCCAGACTCTCATTTGTGTCAGTATATGTATTACTCCAAGAGGTCAGAGTTTGAAGATGTTGTAGCACGACAGTTGTTGAATGAGGTTCATACTTAGCCTTGGTAAGACGTAGCTAGCACTCTCTTTTTTACTTCGTTACAATAAACCAACTGGTTGTGTGGTTGTGCCTTCTCGCTATCGTAATATATCAGTGGTTATGGCAATGGCTACGTCTTGGGGAACTATTCAATTATACGTCATTGTCTTTACACTTCAAAAAAGCCGATCACGCCACGTTTCAAGTTGTTGTTTATTCATTAACCGACCTCTTAGTAGACGGTGGGTTGCTGTATAGGCTTCTGCGAAGAACCTCATTAGACTAACATACTGAAGTTAAACATTTCTCTCCAAATATTTGTGTAATATTTAAAATGAAAATCAATCATATTGATAGATTGGAGCGAAACATTAATTCCCGTCGGAGAAGTCTGGCAATTTCCTTATTGCTATTTTGAATATCTTATTCGACAAGAATATAGGCAACATGAATTAGTATGAGGAATAGACCTAGTGAGTTGTGAGAGTCGATCAAGAATGTGAAGTTTCCCAAGCTGTTCAAGCTCTTAGCTGTTACAGCGTTACAAGTTCTCAGCCGAGTGGCAACAGTAAGATAAATCGTTTTCGCTGTTAATTACTAACGAACACGTTTTTCGTGTATAAATAATTTTTGGAGCAAGTAGGCTTGAAAGATTGATAATTTTCTACTAACTCACTTAGCCTTCTCCAACGTTATGCCTAATACGGTACAATGTGCATGTGCAATGTGCATACAGGCAATCCCTATTGCTTAGATACCATTCACGACCAGTCCTACAAGACGTCCGTGGCGAAAACATATCTAGGACCGTACTGAACGAGGCCATACAGATCTATATGTGGGGAGCGCAAAAAGTCGAGGAATCACTACGCATTATTGCGTTCTTGCTAGTTTTAGTTGCTTACCAACGGCCAAAGAATATATGCACTCACGCTCGTATGTGTGTGTGTGTGTGTGTTCATGTGACACTCCTTGTCGGCACAAATCTGAGGATGCGAGCGTGTATAAGGTAATGTTGCGTATTCGGGTTATTATCCCGTTACGCCATCCGGTTGCTGCAGTCGGAGCTCGCAAAGACGAGGGGAACCGAGGAGTTCCATTAATAACTCAGTCCCCTTCTTGGTCCGAATATAAAAAAGAGAAAAACCAAGCTTTCTGTTAGTGACTTTGTATTAGGTTTCAGTCTTACAAGACCACTGTCCCTAACACACTGTCGCTAAAAATGAACACACTCTTCCCAACATTCACACGCTACTCGTTTACTTACTTATACGCCCGTTTTATTGCTTCCACCCTGAGGTGCTGTCATCACAAGGAAATCCTTCGTCGGAATTGTAGAGGCTCCGGTTTTTGGGTGTGAAAGGACACCAGCGAATCTCGACTACTCTTTTCGAAGAGTGCCCTGAGTAACGAGGCAGGGGACACTCCTCGCCATCCACGAACATGACATCCACGAACATGACATATTCAAGATTTCGAACGTGGGAGGCGGGATTAGCTCAGTCGTATAGCTGCCGACTACAAAACTAGTGATTGTGAGTTCGGAGCCCATTCGAAGCCCGAAGACTTTTTCGCAGTGCTGTTGGACAATGCATGTCTCCTGAAATGGTTTTTCACGCCACCACGTGTCAAAGTGGGTACCTCGTGAGGTGACTTGTGAAGAGTAGCGAGCGCCGTATGTGGCAGCCCTATTGGGAAGTCCCCCCAGGGGACATGATGAAGTGACGTACCGGGATGGTGCGTCGGGAGAGAACAAGCACAGGTGCGTGCTATATAGCACGGGGTGTGACAAGGTACTAATGATCAGGGGTATTATCCGTTGAGCAGTTCTTTGAGCATGCGTTCAACGTGAAAAGCGCTATATAAGCCGAGATAATTATTTATTAATAACGTATTCGGGTTACTCATGAAAACAATCTCTGATTGGTCAAGGACCTAACCAGGTGTACTCAGAAAGAGCTCTCACCGAAAGGCTATGTGTTAATAATTTGGAATAATTTGTCATTTTCTCAACGATTCCAATAGCTTAGTAAAAAAAAAAAAAAAAAGATTGACTGCAATTGGGAAAAAACCTGGGGAATTCAGTCATGTTACCGTTAAACGGGTAGACTCAACTGTCAGTAGAAAATTGGGCTAGAAAATGAAAGTTGGAGTAATTAGCACCAACGATCTCTACAAGTGTACTATCATATAAAAGAGAATTGAATTCTGAATAAGAGGGTGATCTTAGTAAAATCGAACTACTAATGAGGGTAGAAGTATAGTACGAAGGCATGAAGGGTGTTGGACTAGCACCAATTGGGGCAACTCGACGAGGTAGGGTAACACGGCCAATATTGCGTAGGGGCGGACCTAATTACTGTTTAACATACTATAACATATGGAGAGGGTGCATTGAACTTTTTTTTTTTACCATCATTTATTCCTTTGTCTTCTTTATAGAAAGCATATAATATAACAATATGGAGGTGAATCAAATATTCATGTAAAGGTGTGAGCTTACATAAATCAATATCACATGTCAACGGCTTAATTGTCATCGAATAGAAAACTACACATGCCAAAAGCTAGTGGATATATTCAAATGAAATAGGGCCACGTGACTTATCGTTATCTAGTTTCCTCTCTATTCCCATGTCAATTTAATTTAACACAAACTCATTGGCACTCAACTAGCCTTATAGCTCTTTTGAGAAAATTAAAAAAAAACTTCACAACCGAAAAATCTAAAAGTTTAATGAATGTTTTGATACGAGTTGAAAGCCAAAGAATAGGTCCCTCTTAGTGAAAAGAACTGCCTAGTTGAAAATGGCCAGTTCAACATCTAAGATGAAATTGGTAACATGAACGCACTCCCAGAAAAAAATGCTCAATGGTTTCATACCTGTGACCACAAAAGTAACAACTAGAATGGTCTAATTATTCATTAATAATAATAGGTGGTTCGTTCCAAGGATGCGATGTAAAAAAAAACGGTACTGGAAATATATATTTTTGTTTTTCTCAATGAGGAAACGGAATTTTGAAAATCATCTCCCACTGTGCTTTTATTAATCCTGAGAGGGCATTCCATTTTCAAATAACCATTCGGGCGCGTAGTTGGACCTTTTGCTCAAAGTGACTATGAATGACACGGGATGAACAGGAAATACAATGGCTGAAATCTACTATTCCCGGTTGGAATGTCTCATGACCAAAGGACATGAACTAATACACGGCAGTAAATCCGAAACTGGTTAGTTTGGTCGTGGGTGTGACCCCATTGTTTTGGTGTCTGTCAAGGTCACCTAACCGAAATGAATTGGAGGCAAAAGACCAAAATATTTGAATGGGCAATAACTCCCATTATCGAGATCCTCTATGGTTGATCTTTTGGGAATAGCTGCGAATGGTATAAGAGAGAGGGAGACTCGCCAGAAAGAGAGAGAAGAAGAAAGGGTGGTGTGGGAAGAGTACGGAGTAGGATGGAGAATCAAGTGTCATTATATCCCCGAATCACTGTAAGTGTTCGGGGATATCATGGTTTTGGGGTGTAACCGCCGTCTCCGCGCCGTCGCCGCCGCCGCCGGAAACTTTAGGCGTCAGCGCAATGTCTCTTGATGCTTTATTCGATCGATCCGAAACTTGGTTTACCACAGTACGTCCTAGCAAAATCTCAGATGAGTTCGAAAGTGGCGGTCATTGCATGTTTGCTGCCCTCTATTTCGCAGGTTTTGAACGAAAAAAACAGAGTTGGTCTGATTTACATGAAACTTGGTGGGTGGGGACAAAAAATGGTCACGAAAAACATGACCGTGATTCAGGTCAAGGAGGTCAAATTTGTCCGTTTAATTCGAAATTTGAACGGAACTTTGTCGGATGTGAACGAAATTAGAGAGTGAACTACAGTTGTCACCAGAGGTCAAATGGACATGAATTTTAATGTTCCCTCTTCAAACGAGGTCCGCAAAGGACCATTCCTGCGGGGATAACCACGTCGGCGGTTTACCCGCTACCACATGTCTAGTTGTTGAGGTGCTTTGCAGTGAACCAGACCTTCCAAGCTTCTCAGGTGGACCTCGATACCTTGTAGCTTACATGTGCATGTCTTGATTGATCATCACGAGGCCTACACACAATATTGAGCTGATTCACACGAAACTGTTAGAAATGTGATTTATTCAAATAATCCATGGATATGCCCATTCTTCAAAATTTCAGGTACATTATGCCAAAGACAGGAAGCCTGAGAGGACGCAAATCTGTGGCAAGTAAGTAAGCAACCTTTTACTGTACAGGTCGAAACTACAACTGGCGCGTATAAGAACTTCTTCCACGAAAGGATGATGGTGACCTGATCGAGGACACAGTGGAACACTAATTCCTTCTCAGAGTTGAAATGAATGGGGATGACTAGAATCTGGAAAAAACTCCAGCGGGGGGGGGGGGGGGGTGGAGGTTGGCCACGGCAAACCCCGTCGGGGAAGAAGTTCCCCCCCCCCCCCCCCCCCCCGTCGGGGAAGCCCGAGTGGGTACGCTTGCCATGTACCACCCGAAGATGCCCTAATTGCCAGACAGGTCCTAAATATTCTTCAACCTCTTTATAGCCAATGTTCCTATCTTGAGTCTTGAAAATTTTCGCGTGTGAGCCTCATATCTTTCATAATATTGCCGAGTCCCCCACTCAGGTTTAAGTTCAACGTATCCATCCTCCTGTCTTCCTACAGACTAAACAGTCGTGGCATAGATAGATAAATATAGGATGCACAAGCCCTATGAATATCTTCGAAACGTCCCTGCGAAGAGATTCATGTTACAATTCTGTTGTGGAGAATATCGGTTCTTGCTAGTACCCCATGTTTTGCCTTTGTGTTAATTGGTGTGCTCTCACGAGCAAATTACACCCAGTTATCAGGACTTGTCTGTGCAGGTATCGATGTCTGGTAGTCAGTTGTAATTTACATGATTATGGGCCTTAAATGATTCACTGGACACTATGGAACTTCATTAGTGACAGCCTGATGGACTCGCACATTTAGATCAATCTACCGGGACCTACACTATTGCGAACACTTATCAAAGTTTTCCCGGGGAAAGACATTGTTGATGCTACCAACAGGCCATGTTCGGTACAAAACATATTAGTGTACGGTCATATTAGGTTGTAGGTGGTACTTGATATCATTCCGTTACGAACGTTCGGTATTAGCATCGCCATCACATGAGGAATCATACCAAAGTTGCGTTCTAGTTTCCGGACAGACGGAGGCCAGTAGGGTGTATGCAAACGTGGTTGTTGTTGTTGTATTTTTTTTCACAGATCGGATCGATCCACAAACGATCTGTGGGAAAACGGGAAAAGCCACAAGTTGCTCTCTCACCTCCGCTCTCCCAAATACACTCTAAACAAGGTGGGTACAAATACCACCTGGACCACTTGTTTTAACCAGTCTGGATGATATTTAACCATTTTGAGTAAATATTCACCCAGGCTGGGTAAAACAAATTGCGAAAGTGGTATTTGTACTTAACCTCTTTTTTTTTTCTTTAGAGTGTAACTGCTACGATTACATGCATCCGTTTGCTTGGCATTGAATTGCCTGAATACGGGAAGAAGTCACTCCAGATGACAGCCTTGATCCCACCAATAGTGCTGTAGAATGTGCAGACGATACCGACCGCCAGAATCGATCCCACGATACTCATACCGGTAACCGCATTGAGGGCCAGCGCGGGCGCATACACAGCCGCCCCTAGCATGAGAAATGTCGACACGATGTGAATGAACACCACGATATATCGAAGAACCGGACTGAACCGCCTCTCTAGGTACTCGTAGATGCTGGTGATTTCCAAATTGTAGAAAACCGGTGTGATCACCGCGGCTGTAATAGCTCCGGAGAGAATGCTGGCGAGTTGCCCAACCCATAATCCAGGACCTAGGTAGTAGGCCACCGATGGACTACCCAGAAAACTTATTGCTGAAATGGCACTTGCTGATAACGATGCAGCCACGGGGAACCAGTGCATTGATCTGCCGGCAAGGAGATAGTCATTAGCGGTTTTTTGACGACGAGCGAAGTAAATCCCTATACCGACTGAAATTAGCAGAACAGCGCAGAGTACGACATAATCGAACGAGGATAACACTGACGCCATTTTGTTACTATTGTCCCTTTTATTAGCACAATCGCAGAATAAACCAGCAAAGACATGCAAGTATGCTAACTATCTGACCGGCAACTGCACACTCAGATACCTTTACGCAATCCATTACCACCGCTTAGTATATGTACAAAAACCTTCTGAGGTGTGGCATATGTCTAAGGAATCCTTCGAGTGCCGCCATTATCTATAGCTATGATGTGAGGGAATGGCTGACCTCTCTGTGGCGCCTAATGGAGATTATCGGCCCGGTCGTCTGAACCCTGGATGTTACTTGTGACTGTATCAGACCCGTCGTCAAATTTACTTAAAGGGGCCATAACCGTAGCGATTCAGGGAGGTTACTGTAAGCCTCATAGAATGATAAATATTGTAAAACAAAACAACAAAAAACACAAAAAAAAACATCCAATTCTATTGAATTAGGTTACGGTGCTACTTAACAAGTGGCCTGGAGTTTGGCGTATCTGCTAGGCGTTCCACGAAACTATTGGAGATGTTGCAGGGTTTCCGCTATAAACCTCCATGATTGTGTACGCCTCCAGTTGGTGGCCCACACTGTATTGTACAGGCTGGGTCATGCTATCAATTGCGTGGTCAAAATCGGGCACCCAATGCCCATACTAAATATCATGTGATCAGTATTACTCCATACTTCAGACCGTGACCTTCGTATGGATTAGAATTTAGAAGGATGTGCACACAGTGTCCGGCATTACCTATATTGAAGGGAATACGGGACATGTCGTGATGACGTTTTTTTCGGTAATGAGTAAGTGTCCGGTATTCCTCCGTGTACCCATTAGGCCAATATATCAATTGCGTCTGAGGCTGAAAAATAGCACTGTACGGAGCGCAGAGAGGCTAATCTCCGAAAAGCCTCAACTGAAGTGAGCTGTCGAGGATAACTTTATATTCTGAGATCACATAGGGAGACCACTCTTCATCTCGACAACACTTCTGTCGGGAAGTGAGCGTTGTTGTATTGGTGCGTTCTTTCGCAGTCGTGACTTTGGTATTTACCAGGTAGAGTGAACATAAAAACCATAAGTGGCTCCAACTATTATGTCACGCAGTCACAAACCACCTTGGTTTCGCCGCTCTACCTGGTATATACGGTATGTACAAGGTTCGAAGAACGCACCCGATATATTACATGGAGAGGCGATGACAGACAAATGACGTAAAAGATTCAAAAACTTCAAAAAGTAATTGCATTGAGAGAGTTTCACGAACGACAAGCAATTGAATTCATATGTACTAGCAGTATACAGTTCTTGTAACCCTAACTTGAATTGCATGGGTGTGAATAATGCCAGTATGTGTGAGTGTGACAACAACGGCAAGGCGTGGTACGCCTTCTGGCAGTAAGTGTGGGGACATTTTCACCTTCTAGGATACAGGTAGGGCGACCGATGCAAAAAGCGGTTATGACATGCCTATCACGTAGCCATAGCCATGAACCAAACATGACGCGTTGCACAGTATTGTTCATCGCCATATAGACCTTATAGCATACACTAATGCGCACTGCATTATGGGAGGGATGTGTTTTTCTTATCGGTTACAATCTGTGCGCGAGTAACACGGACCTTAGTTGTGTGAACATGTCACCTCAAGGCTCAATGTGTTATCAGTAGTGGGCGCCTAACTTTACAATGGAGTGGCTCGAAAGCGCCATCCATATATTTGCGAAATGGCCCTTTCTCACAGCAGAGTCAATCCAGTATAGACGCGTCATCGCTGGATTGCTGGAGATAGGTATAGCAGGGAAATGTATAGTCTAATGTATAGACGACTGTGTCTTTCAATCGTCCTGGCTTTCGCGTATTAACCATCCAGTGTTTTATATATGCATCAGTGGTGTAGCTCTCACAGTCAATGTCGCGGTCACGTCCGGCCGTAGGTGGAGTAGTTCTAGTAGTTGCTATAGACCTATCAACATTCGATGTTTGCTGGATTGCAAAGTGATTCATCGAGTCTTGAGCAAGATAGCGAAAAGGTAGAGTAGCATTTCCCTGGGTATAGATCTCTGCGATCCACGAGTCCAACAGCGGTCTTCCAGGGGCAGTTTTTCGGTTAAACGAACCACTCACCGCTGTTGACCTCTTCTCTTTGACACGAGTACCTCTTGTCCACCTTCTGAGTACTGGCTTCTATTCCCAGGGTACCAGGTAGCACAAAACGTTTTTAAAACGTGTAGAGTGGTGTTATGAAACTTTTTATAACACCACTTCACACGTTTTTGAAATGTGTGCTACTGGGGTTATTGTCTCCGCCAACGCTCGAAAAGCTTAACAACCCCGCACGTAGACATAGCAAAGTTACACACAACATGACGTATCGATTTCATCCAATTTCACAATAATCCAAGTCACGGCCAGGGTTATAGTTATTTTTGTTCGGATATCAACACAGTAGGAATATCTCTGATTTTATTAGGCCATGCATGCTGTTTTTTCAATCGCAGCATCTGTTAGTTTGGATATATTCGAGGGGCAAGTGGGCCGGATTCAACTGAAGAGGCTCCAGCCCCCCTGTCTCCCTCTTGGCTAGGGCGAAGTCACTAAGTCGTGATCAGGATAGGAGCTTGATTGAAGTCTAAGTCTGGAGGACCGTCACACGTGTTCGAAATGGTACGAGAACCGTGCATCCGAGTGATAAGCACAGTTGAGAGTGTCAACTTATCACTTGGAAGGTCGGAGTTTTTGATTCCTGGTCGCCTCGCATGGTACATATAGTCTTCCCGCTGTGCATCAACAGTAGATACCGAAGCAGGGCGAAACGAGGGGTAGGCAACTTACCGTATATGTTGCCGTCTGCATGTGACTTACCCACATTACCACTTATCTACTGCCTAAAGGTTCCATTCAGCCTTCGAAATATTCGAGAAAATAAGTGTCAATGACAGGCGCGGTTCTACGGGGGGGGGGGGGGGGGCTAGGGGGGGCTTCAGCCCCCCAAAATCCTCCCAAGCCCCCAAAATTCCTCGATGTGATCTAAAGTAAAATAAGTTCAACCAAAAATTGAACCGTAGCAGAATGACAACTGACAACACACAATGTCATGCTCCAGAAAACACTAATTAATAAGCCAAGCAAACCTACTTCAAGGAACTTCCTCATCTGCTTGGACCACAGGCCAGACAGCGAGTCCCACAATCAGGGATTCCCTTCACTATGGTGCCACTCCTAAAAAAACTTTTTGTCAAAGAACCTGACATGCTATATGGGAGGATTATCCAACACCCAGATGGAAGCGAGAGAGGCCGTTTCCCGTGATCTGGCAGTCCGAGATTTTCAAAAAAATTCTTGTACGCTACGCGCAACCTATGGTGGCGCTCCGCTCAGATAGTCTACAAAACTAATAGGCCCCCAAAAAATATTTATCTAGCAAACCGCGCCTGGTCAATGATTTTGAAAGAGAATGCCATCGTTCGATGCCTCTACAAGTAGAATTTCAGTCAAAATTACAGCACCTAATCATTACTATTCTGGAGAGAATAGTGATCAGTCCGCGAAATTCGAAAAGCCGGAGTGGCCATGACAAATGTAATTGTTTCGCCACAGGGATTATGCACCCGAATTACGATTTTGAATAATACATTGTAGTGAAATTCACCTTTAGCCTACTTAGCTGGCACTCTCTCTACACAGGACAGCAGTTCTCCTGCCCTGCAGCCCCTGCTGCACAGTGAGTTGCTGTGCTCCTAGTAGACCCAACAGAGTCCTTAGCATTGACCCCACACTGAACGGAGCTGTATTCTAATTGACCCCACAATGTACTGATCTGTATGGCTAATAGTCCCCACAGGGTACGCTTGGTGCATCCTAGTAGACCCCACAGCGCAGCAGCATATACCCCATAGAGCAGTAGTATATACCCCACAACGCAGGCTATTGGGACACACAGGGCTGCATTGAATTTGTGTAGAGCCTTGGATTCCATAGAAGGATGGGGAGATTTCGGGTCTCATCCAGTCAGTTCGGCTCTGCTTGCCAAACAGATAAGACCTGAAAAGGCTCTGCAGCCAAAGCCCCTAGTCTGGGCTCTGATCGAACCACCGCTGGGAGAAAACCCAGGAGAGGGACTGGGCACAGAGAGGACGGGCTGGGGAGGATCTGTGTACTTACTGTGTACTTACTGAACTGTATGGACCATTATGAAGTAGAGAAGAAATATACAATAGTCCAATATACTCAACCTCAAACCACCGTCGCTTACTGATTTGGGAGGCTACTCGGCATCCCAGAGTCGGCGTCCAACTATAATAACTGCTCAGCAGCCGCCAGCCTACCATCAAGGGCTGGGGCTGACAACCCACTACGACGGCACTGTCCGCATCTAGCCGGACCTACCGAGAGGCGATAGGACCCCAACCAACGACGAGGCCCCTACACCGGCGCCTGCCTAGGAGACTCCGCCAGTGACTAGCATACCTGTCCAGGGGCACAGCACCTGTACTGCCGCCCCGACCCCTCATCAACCCAGACGAGCACTCCGTGTTCGTTAACAGACACACCGCTTGGAGGGTCGTGTCTTCGAAGGGCGACCGCCCTGGCTAACGTTACACTATCGTTCTGGACAGATTTTTTTTTTTTCCAATTGTAGTTCTCATATCCGTCAATACAATAGATACTACAGTATGGTAGCTTCGTGGCTAGAAAGGAGGGCATGAAATGAGGCTGAATGGAATTTTAAAGGGAAATTCCAGCCAATTATTACTCTTCTTGTAGTTATAATGTTAAAAGAGAATAAAAATCATTCAAATATCAAGTGTGTGCCAGGTTCATAGCATTTTCGGTTGGGAAGATATTGCTTCCTCAAATTTCATATAATTTGCTGATTCCGGCAAACTGGCAACCTTTTTGTGATGTCATATCTACCGATCATAAGGAAAAGACATTTTTCTTAACATTTTCTCTAAAATTGGTAAATATGACGTCATCAAATGTTGCCAATTTGCAGAATCGCCAACTTGGCAGTGATTATTTCTCAATTTTTAAAATCGTAACTTTGTAACCGAACATGCTAGAACATTAATAAAAGTTGTGATTGGCAGGATTTTAAGCACAATCATATGACATTAAATATTTTTGGCTGGAATTTTCCCTTTAAGAAACATTGCCTAATTTCGCATACCTGGTAAAGGATTGACAGGAGGATAAAACGTGCAGCATCCAGGTCTGCACCCTTCTCAGTTCTTGAATGGGTTCGATTCTCTTTTCGGCAATTATCTCATAGAAAAGGGCCGGGATTATTTCCTTCAAACCTGTTGCCTGTAATGCCGTGTAGGGTAATGTTCAAATGATCCAGAAAAGCCATGGTCGCTGACTATTCGTGGATTTAATTATCCTCATTAGTAGCTTCCATCGTCAAGCCCCACAGGCGTCATCCATCGTCAGAAGTGGGAGGGGGGGGGGGGTCGACCTCGCCGTAAAAAAATTTACTTGTGATAAATGAAAAATCAATGGGGAGCATCCAAAAGTGTTGGGGGACACGCCCCGCCCCCCCCCCCCCCCTAGTATTGACGTCATGTCAATCCCCAATCAAGGGGCACGATATGTCAACGTCTGGGTTTTCCTTTTAGGAAGAAAAACATATTCTTAGGCTAGGTCCATATAGCAGAAGGTTGATCTAAAAATCTGGGAGTGCGGGCCTATTGAAGTTGATTGCCATCATGTAATCCTAGCAATTGGACTAACATGGAGGCCTGTTAACTCACTCTGAAATGCCCCTCCAAACTACCTAACATAGCCGTGTATGTATCGGGTGTAGCAAGGGTGAAACCCTCACCTCTTTAACGTTATTAGTGGCCCAATACGTGTAATGCCGTTTGCACGCAACGTTTAACAGGTTGTTGCGCTCTTCAGGGTACACGGTGTGACTTGATCTCGCACCTCCGTGTCTGAGACTGGTATATGAACAACAGTGAACATGAACTATGATGTCATTTACTAGACAAATGTTTTGGCAGGGCACAGCCATTCTTTCACTAACTTCAAGGGCACTCCAATAACGTGGCTATATATATAGGGTATCAGCGAGACCGGGTCAACCAGGCCTATTGGGTATGGTCGGTTGCCATCCTCGCTAACGCAGCGGAATTGTATGATGGTGGACGTTACTTAACTAATTCAGGCATATAGCGCGCCACCTGGATAACGCCAAACTGGCCACAGTGTCCTTTCGGTACGAAACTGGGCGGAACGGTCACTCTGTAGCTCAGGCGGAGGGGGGGGGGCACAGATTCACGGGTACCTCAGGGAAAGTGGTAGAGTGTGAGGCACATGCCTGGTCCGCATGCCCGAGAGGCTGGTGTTGGATGTTCGTAAGCGCCTGCCGTTAGCGCATTTACTATATTTACGCTTATCCGTATTGCCTGAAACTGGTACACGTGTCCCGCCCTAGTGAAATCTCGGATGAGTTCGAAATTAGGCATCACTGCTGTCTTCTGCCCTTTATTTTGTGCAGGTTTTACACTAAAATTCTGAGTTTATCTGATTCACACGAAACTTGGTGGGTGGGGGTTAACAGCTGGTCCTGAAAAATAAAATGACGGTGATTTCAAGGTCACCGGAGGTCAATTTGTGTTGTTGTTTTCTTGGCGAAATACAGAGTTATTCCGATTCACACAAAACTTTGTGGGTGGGTACTAAAGTTGGTCCCGAATAACATGACGTCGATTTCATGATCACCAGAGGTCAAATTTGTGTTTTTTCATCGGATTTGAACGAAAGTTGGTGGATGTGGACTGTTGTCAGTCCCTGCACAACCTGAAGGTCATTCTAGGTCACGGAGGTCAAATTGCGATGAATCATTTGCGCGCTTTTTTTCTAACTTGTCGTATTTAAACGAAACTTGGGGAATGTGGACCACAATCGGGACCGGATAACTTTTCAAAGTCACTGGGAGGTCAAATATGGACATAGTTGAAATGTGCTCCCTCTAAACGAGGTCCACCAAGGCTGTTTCTGCGGGCATGTACGGGTCGCCTGCTCATGCTCTAATTGATTTTATCCTGAATCCCTTTCCTATTCAGTCAATTGAATTTTTCATTTCCTTCCCTTCTTCCGCCCCCCCCCCCCTGCAGTGCCCTGGCACCCCACACCTGTTGTAATCTTTCAAGTACGTCTCTGTTCTTGGTTACAGAAGCACATCAGGCCTGTGGGAAGCCTGTTCCTTGCTCATCGCTGTCCCACTGGGAGGGTGGGGGTCTCATAGTTTGACACCTACAACCTAAAACGTTCTCCCATATCCCATGGCTGCTATTTGTGAGTTTTGCGGCCGCTCAAAGCGATAACTGCCTGGACCTCGACGATACAGCTATTATTACGCAGATGTGTTCCAAGGTATGTCCTGCTGAGTTTTTTTGCGTGTTTTGAATGGCGCTATTGCACTGGTTTTTAGAGTCGTCGTTCATGAGCTCTGGTTTGCACTCACTCTTTATTTAAATTTCCAAATGGGTTACTCGGTTAGCATGTAGCTAATCTCCCCCGAGGCCCTGCTACAACACTGTACAGCACACAACGATGAAAACCCACAACAATGACAATATGGCCTATAAGTGCTTCAGTAGAGTAGACACATGGTAAATAATTGTTATTGTTATGTATTATGTGGTATCCGGGTGTCGCATATGCGGTGTCAGAAACATGCCTCCACCATGAGGATTTCCGCAGTCGAACTATAGTTACTGTATTTAACAAAAAGTATTGATGAGCGGAAGTGGATTTTATGACTAGGGCCTATACTAATGTAGGCCTACTCTTTGTGAGAAAATGGGAGTTCTGTCGAAGGCTGATGCTTACTGGCGTCTGAATAATATGTGTTGATTGAATCCTGGGTCATCCGATCTGCTAGGTAGTGCATACCATTTTCGGGGCAGAGGTTGGGGACAAGTCACCATATTCTGTTCTATTCGAGTCACTTTGATTCAAAATATTAGGCAAGTCGGGTCATTTCAGGCAAGTCACTGTACAAACTCATGGAAGCAAGTCACTCGCAGAATGGGCAAATCACGAGCATTTTCAAACTGAATTCACAAGTGCGTCTCTGTTTTTAGTCTGGGTATAGTATCAGTTTTATTCTAGGAAGGGTTCGGAATATCACGATCACTTCGCCGTGAGCCTGGCAGACGCCATCGCGCTGAATACTAATTAGAATACACCTCACACTGCCTAGCTATACAGGTGTAGAGCTGGCGTGGGTAAAATAGGGATGATGTCAGTAAGACACAACCACTAACTGGCCATGGGGGGTTACATGGGCTCTCGCAAATTGAGACCTCAGTATAGAATGACGTTTTCCAGCATCCCTTTTCACTACCTAGTGGTGAAGGTAAAGGCCACGGCGATACAGCTATAATTACGAATTCGTGTGTGTCGTCGGCATGTCCCACTGAGTTATTCTGGTTGTAGGGTGTTATTGCACTGGTTGCACTAGGATGCACTTTTTGCAGTAAGAAGAGCTATTCAGTCAATGTGAGCAATCTGTGGTTGCACTATAAGATGTAAATTTTGGGGTTGAAAAGTTGTCTAATCAATAAGCCAGTTCGGAGATAGCTCCTGTGCTGCGTCATGTCCCCCCGGCGCTGGTATTTGTGACGAATTCTGTAGGCATTTACTGCTCGGCCAATCCAATCCGCCACCTGGAGTTCTGCGATTCTCGAGAAATTTTACTATGATGTAATTCGTTGTTCAACAATATAGATTCAAATCGGGGCTTCTACCATAAAGTAAACAAGTTGTATATTAGTTTTGGCACTTACTGTATATTAATTAAATAAGAAAACGAGAGAAATTCCGCGGAATTCACTGACTGATCCACTTGTCATGTGCCACTTGCGCACTTGAGACTTCCTAATATCTGCAGCGTAACAGTGGTATGGCGTTAGAATGGAATAGTCCTCTTCAAGTGGTAATGTACAATTTCAATTAAGCGAGCGGTGTTGATGGCTGGCATCCTATCGAAATGACAATGAACTGCCTTACGAACAGATCGCAGTATGTGAAACTTGCTCCTACCTGCTGTTCGGATATTATTTATTCAGACACTGCATGGTGCTCCCCAGGGGACGGTTTTAGCTCCATTCCTTTTCATATTGTACACCCATGATGCAACATCTTCAGAGCAGGGGTGTTCACTCATTAAGCTTGCAGATAACACCGCCGGGTTGGTTTAAATTACTGTTTCCGATTACCGTGAATATCTCAAACAGAGGATTTTGCAAATTAACGAGGTTGACTCAATTTTTTTGGAGTTGAATGTTTCCAAAACGAAAGAAATTTTTATTGATCTTCGTCGGGACACTACCTACCCTCCCACTGTATCATAGGATTCTGTTGCTGACCGTGTTCACTCTTACAATACCTTGGTGTTACCCTGAATGACAAGTTAACCTGGGATGATCATAACCGATGCCTTGTGAAGAAACTAAATCCCAGGTTATACTGTCTCCGTAATTTGTCACTTTTTAATGTTCGCCAAGAGATTTGGATAACTTTTATAACGCTATATAGAGGGTGTCCTGCGTTACTGTCTGATCTGGCTTTGTGGCAATATCACTGAAATGGAAAAAAAAATCGTATTAACTGTATCATAAATAAAGCAAGTGATGTGGTTGGGGGAGTTTCGACAGTCTGTTGGTTCGACCCAATTTACCATTGCTTCGTCGAGTCCAAACTTGACACTATCTGGACCGACACAAGTCATCCCCTACACGACCTTCTACGGGACAGACAAATACAGAGAGGCATCGGAAGGTTAAGACTTCCTTGTCTTAAAACGAACAGGCACCGCAATTCATTCATCCCGCGTGCAATAAAAAGTTTATAATGATAGATTTGTGCGTTGATTTCTTAGCGTTTCATATTGGGATGTATTATCTGAGATATAATAAGTATATATTTCTACAAGTGTTCATTCTTCATTCTGTGTGTAATCCGTAGTGCGAGTACCTGAATTTCCGTTTTGGATCAATAAAGTTTTACCTTACCTTAACTCACCTTACCTTACCTTATCTTCGAATATGGCAGTCTGGGTGGTGATATATTTACTGTTTACTCTGATTTTCTCATATAGTTTGTTGGTGACCTAGTAGTTTTCAGGGAATATTTTGACAGATTTCCTGTATTGACCATATGCGGCGTCAGTCCGTGTTTGCCGGATGCACCGGTTTTAAGAAAGTTATTGCTACTTTCGTACTGAATAAATTGGCTAGCTCAAGAGTCACACAGTGAAACCTATTACAAGACAGGCGGGCGGGTTGAGAAAGTTGTCACAAATGGACAAATTGCGCAATGCCCGTTTTGTAACCGTCCGAACTGGCTCATATAAGAAACCTGTGGGTTCCCAGCGTTGTTTTCCACTAAGTGCAGCACAGACAGGTCTTGGTATTTATGTAGTATGCCACCGCATGGATGTAATTTTCCTTTTTACATTCAGGAGTTGTGGCAATCAATCGGCAAAGTTCTTTTAGTCATGTGAAATCCATGGAGAGCAGTACTGATGAGATTCTCATTTTCAAGTCTCTCAGATTCTTTTGGAAAAATTGTCGATTCTAGCAACTATTTCTCTAATCTTGAATGAACTTTTCCGAGAACCTAGACTGTCTGGTGCCTACGATTATAATAGTTCTTCGCCACGTGCACATCAGCTATGGAAAAAAAATGTAGACAATTGCCCTGTCAGTGTCATGTGTGTTGTTTGCAGCATTCTCTGTGGAATATTTCCTTCAATGATTGTCGGGTAACATTGTTTGTCGATACAAATCGTGTTATTCATGTCTTCCGCATATTAGGAGGAGCGGCTCGGTTGACTTCGGAGCTACTGTTTCTCGCAGTGGGATCGATTGTTTCTCGCTTATGCGCAGCGTCTGGGAACTTCGAAACGGTCGGTGAGTAGCATATTCCTCCATAACTTGTACCAATTCCACACGCTTCCATACATATTATTACACTCTTCACATGATGGTAGACTAGTGACTGGTCGTTTGACTCACGACCAGTTATGCTGCGTTTCCCCCACATTGTTCGTTTGTTATCGACACAGTAAAGTATTGAGCTTCCCAGCCTAATGAACGGGTCCTCAGTTCTCATAATGAAACCTTTTTGAAAGTGATGTTCCGGAAAAGGAAGTGCACCAAAATTCACATGGAAGAGGCTAAAATAGCCCTCTTCTGCACTTTTCTTGAATGGTTTCGGATACTTCCAAACTAGGTTCATACAGCATTGGACGGAAGATCGGTAATTGGCATCAGTGACACTGTGCAAGCAAATGTTCCGGGTTTGAAATCCAGCAATCACCTAGCAATCACCAGTTTCTCCTAGGTGGCTGTAGGCCTGCCTACTTGCAGTTGCGATGGGGGAGCAATTGATTTTTGCTTCATGGTTTGCTGGTAAGCAGTGGAGTTAGGGATTTTTTTACAGGATATTTGCAAAAGTTCTTGTTCGTTCGCAGCTGTGAGCAATCACGTTGAACTTGAACTTCCCGCTCCTCCAGGTTCAGAGAAAGTAGTCGGGTCTGGAGTTCACTGATAGTTCTTTCGGATGGTCACGTGAAATGCCGGTCCCGAGAGCAGGTTGCAATGGTGACACCCCCTGCCTCAATAATCGATATCATCTGAGGCTGAGAAGAGAAGGCAAGTTACGGTGCTCATCCACAAACAATACGCCAGGGTTCCTAGATGAGCCTCATTGGCTTCCTGAACCCGTAAAAATCAAATCGAGCATTTGGGAAGATAAATTTGTGTTCTTCCTGTGTATACAAATATTTCTGTTAGGCTACTTCAAGTTAGCCTCTGTCATTTTCAACTCTTATAAAACATTTGAGCTAATATACTTGTGAAATCAACAAACTTCCATGTTCTATCCTTGTATTTTATTCTTTTCTTCCTTGTATTATCCAATCATGTAGGTTCACACCGCAGTGAAAAGATAAACGTCTCAGCCCTGTTGTCATAAAATCTCATACCAATTAGGCAGTATTCACCTCCGTCATGTCAGTGTTGAAGTGAAAACGTATATTATTTACTTGTGTGATCCCCTGATACACCTTTACACAGTGTGCAACTCTGTTGGTATAGGGAGTTGACTTACACTTCAGAAGCAGAATTTCAGACTGTCCGTCCTAAATATGAACCTATTTCGGCCCAAAATTGCTATTCACACGAGACAACTTATTCCAACAGAGAAACTGTTTTTTCCCATCAGTTCTGTTTACTTGTTAAGGTATGATAAACTATGAGAAACTCATGCAGTTTAATAATTGAAGTAGCTGAATTTTTTGTGTTGCGTGCAATGACAAATTTTGGGCTGGTGCAGTCATTTGGTCAGCAAATGGTGAAAAAGGTTTTGATATACAAGCAATGTGCGAAACTCATTTCATAGCGCAGCACTTTGTGTTAGCAGTCATAGAGCAAGCTAGAAAAATCACAATATTTCACTCATGCCAAGGACAACATATCAATCTGGTGGCAATACACCCACCGATGAGTGATTTTTATGGCTTGCTAGGACAAAGTGCCACTATGAAATGGTTTTCACACGTTGCCCATGATATATGACCCTGGGTATTTATAGCTATAATTGAGGTTAGTGTGGGTTAAGGGTGGACGTTTCAAGTTGTTGGTAACGGGAGATTTGGGATTACATTTGGAATTGAAATTTGAACCTAATCTGATCCCTAACAGTACACTATACTCTCATACATCCAGGTATATATACACTTACATCCGGCCTAGATGTTGGAACAAAAAAACTGGTTACATGGAATATGCCACAAGTTTTGACATCTTATTAATCAACACCAGACAAGCAACTTTGTGACATTGTTGAAGGGGGACCCAGTTTGATTTGGTTATTAACAAACGAGCATCTGATCTCAATTCTATTTGTATTAGTACTTTTAATAGTACAGTTGTGGTCCCACACATCAGAAGCATATTCAAAATGTGGTTAACAAGGGTGACAAGTTGTCAGAAGTATCATTCATGTATATATAACAAAAATAAGAGCAGACCTAAAACTGTTTCATGTTGAACTCCCGAGTCAACTGGTCGATACGAAGGAGAATATAGGTCATTGAGACTAGTTTGAGACTAGCCACAGAGGAGAAACCCCATTGAAGAGCTCAGGTAGGCCTCCTAAAATCTCCTGACTGACAGAATATTCTCCCAGCTACATGCATCCGTGTACCTTTCACATAAATCATGCTACCATGTCATAGATGCTCCTTGAACTTTGGTCGGCTTCGAACTTTGGTCGAGCTGAGTTAGCAGTAGCTAAAGAGAAATTTTTCAACTGGACTGTTCTGTTCTGTCGGCAGTTTAACCTGTTCGGTGAACATCCTAAACATTCTGAATTCAAAATTTAACCAACGGTGGTATCGTTGTTAAGGAGTTCTCCAACCTATGAACAATGTTTCCAGTTTTGCAAGGTTTGACAGGAATGGAAAGAGCCAAAGTTCTGGAAAAATCATTTTTCAAAACCGTTTGTTCCCCGACAAAATCTCGTGGAAGTTCAGTAACCCTCATCAGATATATACATGGTTATTACTGCGGAGCCATACGCCAAGAACACTACAGGTGTTTTAACCTTTTGCCTACAGTGTATAACAGTTGGGTTCTCTGTGTTGAGCATTGAAAGCGTAAAAAGAAACCTCATTGTGTAGTCCATGCTACATGAGGACTGTAAAATTTCCTGCAAAACTAACAGTGCAGGCGTAACCGCGACGTTAATTCCCCGCAGACAATGGCTTTGTGACCTCGTTTGAAGAAACCCAATTGCAAGTCAGGTCCATTGACCTCTAGTGACTTTGAAATGCCCTACCTGTGTTCAAGACCAACTGTAGTCACATTCTCCAAGTTCAGTTCAAATCCGAGAAAGTTAGAAAAATCTCGAATAAGACACAAATTTGACCTCTGGTGACCTTGAACATACCGCTATTTTTTCGGACCTAACATTTTGGTCCCCACTCACCAAGTTTCATGTAATTAGACTACCTCGTATTTTCCCGCAAAAACAAAACGACAAATTTGACCTCTGGTGACCTTGAAATCAATGTCATGTTTTTCGGGACCATTTTTTGTCCCCACCCACCAAGTTTCGTGTAAACTTGGACCAACTTCTTTCTTCGTTCAACTGCCAAAATAGAGGGCAGCTAACGATGACGCCCACTTTCGAACTCATCCGAGATTTTGCTAGGACGGACTTTGTATACCAAGTTTCAAATCAATCGTAAAAAGCGTTAAAGAGTTATTGCACTACCGCCTAAAGTTTCCGGGCCGCGCGGAGACGGCTGCTCCAACCCCAAAACCCTAAATCCCCAAACACTTTACAGTGTTGCGGGTATATAATTATGTGTAGCCTCGATACACTCGTCGTACATCTAGGGAATACTAGATGGAGACTTTGACCGCACTTGAAATTGATTTTGCATTTGAAGTGAGCCGCGACGAATGAATTTAATGTACTTCCTCATGGGGAACTACAAGAACCCTATTTTTCATTCCGTACTTAGAAATTTGGAGTTTGTGGGAATTGTAATTGGCTAATTTTGGCTTGCGAACACAACCTGATGAACATATCCCTTTTTGCTTGTGGTAGCTCAAAGCTAATCTGAGGTGAAGTCAGGACCACCTTGTGATCTTTGGTACTATTTCCTATGGGGTGTAAAAGCTCCTATTGTTTCCGGTGGGAATGGGGGGTCTTTTCTCCCTTGAGTAAATTGGTAAAGATGATATTTTGCCTATTTTGGCTTGTGAACCTGGTGAATTTACCCCAACTGGATGGATCAAGCTCTACTTTGCAGCCTACAATGATATTGATCATTCTTTTTGTTTGGGTCAGGGCAAATATAATCTGAGGTCATTGAAGGTCAAGGGATCCCAATGCCCAAATTGCGATGGCCTCTGTAAAACAGAATGGAATATTATTGCCATATTTGGGCTCCTCCTCATCTCTCAGTGTCGTTGACAGTGGCGTACCCATGGAGGGTCCCAGAACCCCCCCCCCCCATGACCCAAGTGATCAATCAATTTTCAACACAAAAACTTGAGTTTTTGCAGATCAATAAGGGTTTGGCAGCTGTATCAGCAATATTGCAGCAGCATGGGTCTAGGGGCCCATAAATTGTACTTGTTTGAAAGGCCATTTTGAGGGCAGACACTACTTGGGTTCCGACCTGACCCACTCCCCCCCCCCCCCCAATGACGAATCTCAGCTACAGGGGGAACGTCCTCCCAACTTTTCTGTAGCTTGGACGGCGTAACGGCGATCACTACCTCCGGTTGTGCCCCCTCCCCGTCCCCCAAGTCAACTCTGGCTACCGCTCTTCGGCTCCCGAAGCCAGGATCATTAATCCTCGACCTATTTCCCTATAAGATTGACAGAGCGCACCTCAGCAAGGTTTTCCAGTTGATTCTCCTTTCTCCAAGACACCCAGTCATCAGTTTGTAAGTTTGTGAGGATTAAAAAGAAAAGCCTAGGTTTATATGAAACGAATGTAGCTATTCAGTACTCACCTATATAGCTATAGGTAACAATTAGTGACCTGTCCTACTTTTCTGTGCAATAGTATTGTACGCAAAAATTAAAACCGGGGGTAAGATTCCATTAGTATGGGTGCCAGTTGCAATATTGAAGAAAAAACACATTTTTACGCTGTTATAGAAGTGAATAAGTCAAATAAATGAATAATGATGTGGAAAAACCATAGAATTGCTACCTCTCATGTATACCGAGGTTGAATAGCTTTACGTTCCATGAAATAATCCGTAGATTCATTTGCCGTGATGCGGCATCGATACCGCGTTAGTATAAGTGATAATATTGCCACGAAATGCTCGTCATATGCAGGTCATATTAGTTTGAAGAATGGAAAACTTCGAAAAAGGTGTTTTTTTGTCAGTGGGTTAGATTTACATTCTGCACTGGGGAAGGGGGGGGGGGGAGGTGAACTGTGCGGATACTATCTAAGCAGTTTGCCACCATTGGTTCGCGCGGAGCGGATCATAATTTTGTGGATATTAAGCCTTTCTGATGGCCGGAAAAGGCACTTGGCGGGTGTTTTGAGCTGCATTCCACCAGCCTTGGATTGTATCGCATGTCTGCAATTTCCAATTTAATGAGACAATAAATCATATATAGATATTAATACAGATCCGATGAGTCGAGATGAACAAAGAATCATATCTATGCATCCGCTTACATTAATTCCATCTGCCAAGGTCCATACTATCCCTCCGCATTGCATGTACATTTGTCCTCACAGCAATCCATATTTCTACCTACTGTCCCACCTTGTCCGTATTTCAAATCATATTAAACCGTACTGATTTTGCTAAACTGTGTCATCGTCGACTCGTCGTCAATAGCCTGAATCACATGAATCGTGTCCCAAACTAAATGTCTCCTGGGTGCTCTTCTCAAATGTTCACCGCACTTGTGATGAGATGTATGGAGGTAGTGAAGGCATTATTTTTGCCAAAATCTGACGAAGTTTTGTGCAGGGGCCTACTTGTATTAATATATGCAACGGAAATGAAAACCGCTGTGCGCTCCTGAGCCTCCTCACCTAAACTTTAAGCAATCTTATTTGAAATATGTTTCATATGGGCCAGGTCGTGGTTATGGCCGTACTTTACCTTCGTTGCTACCCTCATTTCATTCATTATTATCATTGGGGGGGGGGGGGGGGGGTTCCCTATCATGCCCAACATATCAAATTGAGGATGTACCTCCGCCACACCCCCACGATTACGCCTATGTGTTTGGTTGTAAACCAAAACCAATGATGCCATTTTGAGTGTCGGAAACAGTGGTCATATTGAGGTTGAGAGTTTAGTTGTCTAATACCGCCCTCGTTTGGCGTTTGTGACATTTCTCGTCAGAGCGTGTGGAAAGCCTGCCCTCACTTTCACATTGGAGAATACTGCCCTCAATTTGGAAAGTTGACCGTGCCTGGATTCCGGCGGTCTCTAGTCGATAAAATGCAGGGCCTTTTCGGTGAACACTGAACCAGTTTCAAGCATAAGCAGGTGTGATATTCGTTGCTTTGTACCCCTAAATGTAACACCAGTCCACCGTGATATATATTATTTGTTTTAGTACCATCGCCATTGCGAATAGCCTTCTGGATAACCGTGAGTAAACTGCTTGTCTGTGTTCATGGTTGCTAAATTTTGAGTTGAGGCGTGGTTTAGGCATGTTCCACTTCCGTTTTTTACTCGTCGTTTTTAAACAATCTGACGCCTCCAACCAGCTACTGCAACTGCTGCGTCTCCACGCTTGGTGGCCGCAATTTCCCACTGATCTAGTAATAGATTCCCAATAACACCCACTTTTTGAATAGGGGTTTCATTTGACATTTTCACAACTTGCGCAATCCTCCTATTGATATCTCTGCTGACGTGTCAGAACACGTCTGAATCAACTTTTACAGCGCAATTTACTCGTGATTCATGGCTGTCGGTTACTGCACCGTCTTTATGGCCATTCTTTATACTCCTCGTGCGAGGGATCGCCCGAATTTCAATCAGATTGTTAGTTGGAGTTTGTTACACAGGAGCCTAGTTAAAGAGTAACTCCGTAAAACAGTAAAGTGTCCACACTCCACAAGAGTTCTGTGCTTGGTGCGTGTTGCATTACCTTGCCCAAAGCCCTCTTTCCGCGATTAATGCTATGCTTCCTATTTACGCATGCTATATTGTGAAGATGACTCTTCAACAGAGATATTCGTATAGCCTTTCGGACAATCCGTGGCGTGATACCCGTACTAGGATATTCCGATGACATAGCAGGTATTAGTGCCAGTTTACCGAGTTGATCAATCGTCACATGATGGCACTCAAACTACAATGGTCACGAAATTAATTTTCCTTCAAATTCATTGATTGTTTCTGTATGCGTTGCATTAATGCATCCACCAAAAAATCAATTTGATTTATGGTGTGTACTGCGCATCATTGGTCAAAGTGGTTTATAAATAATGCATTGGCCAGAACACCGCATATGCAATATTCTAGAGAAGGCAATCATCGAAGGTCGGAGCGCGTTTCTTACTTCCACGAGCTTAACAACTCGCCGCGCCACCAAACCTGGCTTCGGAGAAAACAGACGCGTGGTTGGTTGCGTTTTTTTTTTTCTGTACAGATCATAAAGTATAATATATACTGCGAGGGTGTCGTAGTGACAGTCACGAGTGCCCTTGTACAAGGTACAAAATCCCATTTTTCACTGACTTTGAAGTCAGATTTTGGTAATTTAAATGACCATTTGTATCTTTTGATAACATTCCCACGAATTAGGAAATTTGTTTTTTTTTTTCGTGACT
Source organism: Sclerodactyla briareus (assembly GCA_026419785.1). NCBI lineage: Eukaryota > Metazoa > Echinodermata > Holothuroidea > Dendrochirotida > Sclerodactylidae > Sclerodactyla > Sclerodactyla briareus. Next base: position 38,618 of record JAODTK010000976.1, read on the forward strand.
ATCGTACTTTGAAGGCTACCGCATCCGTGTTGAAGAGGGGCCCTCTGCGTTCCGTGAGAGGCTGTATGTAGCCGCTTTCCACGGCCAACATGTCTCGATGTGTCACTAAACAATTCTAATGAAATTTATCGATCGATCAGTCAAACTATCCTTAACGAAGACATATAACTTTCAGAGAGTTTCCTTTTGAGGGCCTGGTGAGTCCATCCGTATAGTTATCGCCTACTCGCCTAGAATATTCAGCCCTCCATTTGGATGGCTCTCCCTCTTGCGCTGCTTTCTTTTTTTTTTTTCCGTCACTTGAGTTAGGAAAATAGGCTTATGACTGTGATTCAGGTCAATCACCTGATCCTGATTCCATATTTCAATTAACAATTCAACTTCCACTCAGGATAGTAGCCCTAAATTAGTTGTAAGTGTTGCTGACTGGCTGAATGGAACAGTTTTCTCAGAGACTGTCGAATATCTCAAACATTTTAGAATATATCTCCCCATAACTAATCAGCTAATTGGTATTGTATTCACAACCCAAGGGAGGATCCTCACCGGATACCCCATATATCCTTAAGCTATATCCTAACACCCAAACTGCCGTAAAAGAAAGCACGACTCAAAGTGACTCGCAATTTTGTTTTGTTAGACTCGCTCCAAAAAGATGGACAAATATTGAAGCAGAAATTTCCAGGATTCTTCTCGCACTAGAATCATAATTAAAAAATTGTGATGTTACTTTGAGTGTGGCGGAAAAATAACTGATGAGTAATGGCCGATGGGGTTGCCAGTTGCGCTGCTTTCTTTTTCCGTCACTTTGAGTTAGGAATATAGCTTAAGGCATGGCGTACAGGTAATGACGACCGCAGCGAATTAGATAATTTACTCGGTAATTTGGGTTCCCTGGTAGAATGCTCTTCCTCTTGGTAATCTATGTGTCTAATCGACCCAGACTCGGGTAAGGAGGAAACCAATTAGCCAAACCAAATTTTGTGTGAAGTGCTTGGCCCAAAACAGTCAAATTCAACTCAACCTGGGTCATACTTTTTGTCGCAGAAATGTTGTTTGATTCCCTGTTGAGCCATATTTTGGTCACATTGACCGATGGGCCGTATATGAGGAAACTGCCCATCGTTGCTCTTTCCTACCAAACTAATCTAATAATTCCCCATATATCTGTCCACTTACCAAAATGAACGCATGTTGATTTGCCTTTGCCATTATAATTCCTAGGACTGCCGGGAACTCGATTTCCCCAATCCCAAGATTGCAACTCATATTCTCTGAGATTATTACATGTTTTACTAAACTTCCTGTTACTTGCTGATGGATACCCATTTGCCCATGTCAGAGCTAATATGAACTCTTGAAGATGACGCGTTTTTTTATAATGTATAACACATTGGGGAATTCTGTTTTCATCAATTTAATTTACACGTTTATATACATAATAAATAGAAATGAAAAAATATCTCAAAAAATCGTTCCAATAAAATTTTAAGCGTAAATTAAATTCGTACTCTGTAGCTACCTATGTTTTACTAACCTGAACCTATCTGGAAAAAAATCGTAATTTCGTATAGATAACATTATCGTTGCGATTGAAATGCGTTGCTAGCTTAACCCAACTCACGGTTTCCGACAGCCTGTTGACAGGTCATCATGTTCTGCCGTAATCACCATTTGTCACGTGATCGACGTCCGAACAGTGAGTACTCGATTTGAATGACCGGTAATATCGTAGTCGACAGTCATATTACCTTTCCAGCATTCCCTTATGCTGGCCGTAATTATTGAGTGAACTACCTCATATGAGGCTCGGTTCCGATTTTCAGCAATTAACTGCCGTACGTTGGCGGATGTCTAGCCTTAAGAGTCATAGGGTATTGAGGTAGATAAATAAGATTAAGATTCGGGTTTATAGTCTTGTATCAGGCAAGCCTCTTCACACACTTAATCCCCGTTCATATGGTAACCTGATGAAGACCATGCCCGCACCACCCAGGGTTCAACGCAGCGGCGCCTACATCCGTTACCGTCGCAGGTAACGTGAGACATTCGAGGAGACATGCCTTGTCTGACAGCACTTCGGAAAATGCCCTCGGGCCTTCACTGGAATTCGAACTCACAATCTATTGAACTAAGTCCGGAGCTCTACCGACTGAGCTAATCCGCCCGCCCTCTGTATAAAATAAGGTGGTGCGATAGGTGACTTGTGATTCCCTATGACTGATTGCCTGTAATGTCTTGAAAAACCGAAGTGCTGTTTTCTGGAATCCATGTGTCAACACAGCCTGGATGTTCCAATCGCAGTTTTGGACATTCTCTGCACGAACGCTTCTAAGTTTACGGTTACGTTGTTCAACGTTTGACATAAATCACTTCAGCAATTAGCGTTACACCCGAACGTTCGAGGTTGACAGAAGAATTTGCACAGTTCCCATTTGCGAATAAAAGACTCGGAAGAAGGCTAGATATTATCTTATTAATCTCCTAGATTCAAGATACGGTAATTGCCAATTGACTCTGTCTGTTTTACCTTGAAACCGGTACATATATCCTTTATGGTACCAAATACGGCAGGATTCTTAATCGTCCGAGCACATTTCCATCCCCGGTGCGAGTAAATATCGAACGTCGTATACGGTACTAGCCGTTTCAACGATACCCATGTATTTGTACATGATAACGTGCACTGATGACGAACGACTCATAGGTGGAAACATCCCACTGGAGGTTATTCATCGCAAAAACCGAAATATAGCAATAATTATTCCTACACCCAGTATGTTTGCCTATATGTGATACATGCACATTGAACATAGCATCAGCGCTCATGGGCCTATAATTATTAGATCAGAAGTCATGAAGGAGCCTTGATTGGGTGAATGACGAAATATTCAGAATTGTCTCCGAGTCGTTAAGGTCAATTAAGAGTAACGAAAGTGATACCTCTGTCATTCGGACTCAACAAGAATACATTCTTCTGCCGTTTGTTTCTGCTGTGTCCTTTCCAAATAGCGCCCTCACATGCACCAAAGTGTCCAAATGTTGCGCGCGAAGCCTCACGTTGCCTGAAGTTGTATGGATTATCTGACCGCAAGCAAGGCTTGCGACAGCTCGCGTTCATGCTCATGGTCTCCGTGTGAACCGCAAGGTGTGTGATGATTCCAGGACAGTAGAGTGACAACCGGTCGCAGGCCTTGCGAACTTCGTCTGTTTTTTTTTTTACCGTATTTCATTTTCAAAGGAATTCCGCAAAGCCCATGTAACCGCATGGATAACTGAGACTAAGAGGAGTACTTTTTATTCTACGAGTGACTTATTTCAGTAATTCTCTGGGGCTACAGACGTCCAGACAGAATTTTTGGAATGAAACATTCCCTGTTCGCCTTCTGCTGCTGCGAGTTTCTCCAGTGGTGGGGGCATCCGAACATAACAATCATAGGGGTTGATACAGTGCCCTGTTGTATATGTGAGGATCGCCTATGAGTGCAATTAGCAGATTAGTGCATGAGTGAGGAAAATAACAGGGAGAGAACGCCTTGGGCAAGGGCATAGCAGGTAAGTTGATCAATGCCCTACAAATCATTAGTTTGGAGCGTGGAGCCCTGTCAGATGGGCTAATTCGTCGGTACCCATCCTGGAATGACTTTCACGTACCGTAATAGAGGAGCGAAGTATGATCCCTTTAATCCATGGGGTAATTTAATAATTATTACAGCCTATATTTTCAAACCCATTCTTCGTCGATAAAATTAAGGATCTGTTTCGCATCGGTTACTGTACCCGCTTATAAGCTTAGGCCTGAAGTTCATCCCCGGCATTATTTTCGTTCTGCCAATTAAAGATTCTCGTCAATTCCAGATCCAATTGCATTCCACTCTCATGGACATCTGCGAAAATAGTTGAGAAATAAACTCCTCCGTGAAAATTGTAAGATTGGGCGTCTGTTTATACCATGTCCTGCCCTTTGTTCGCCATCGCCAAGGGCAGAGATATGAAATCCCTGGGGGGAAATTCGTCGGAATATAAACTCCGAGGGAAGCATTGCTTCTATCAAATATGAAGCTCACGATTTTCCGCTCGCCCTCTGCAAGAACTGCCTTAACGGTCGGAACTAGTGAAAGCTCTTCGGTGAAAAATTGGCTAGATTTCTCGTAGATATCTTGCGTCGTTTCCCACCCAACCTGTTGGAGACCGCTCGTAGAATCTCCGAAGGAAGCGATGTATCTCTGTTGATGACGGCCGTCCAGATATGGTGCAATATCTTTCAGGTATATACCCTCCGTAGAAAGGTAGCTCATCCATTTCTTCCGCGGCGTCACTCGATATATTTATTTCTATGATATTAGTCGTGACGATGCGTTCGATTTGTGCCATACGCTACTAACCAGGGGCCTGTCAACGTCTTGGTAAACGTCTACCCACGTCGGGTGGAAGCTCGCAAGTGACATTGTCGTTACAAAAGCTCTGAAGGACCGACTGGCACCCCCGCGTTCAACAGAAAATAATCGCCACCGTTGTCAGAAAATGAGACGTCGGCACAGTCTTTTATGGGGTCGTGCGATGACGGCCAAATCCCACTGCTGTTACCAGGGGATTTTGACAATCAGGCCTTATGTTTACGATGGCGATTCTCCGGGAGCAACACGACCCACTTTAGCCGGTTTCCGAGGCTGTCAGTAGTCCGATGCCCTGACTGGTATAGGAGAACCTCATTGGTATGGGGGTCTCCCACCTGCCACCAGGAACCATCGTTACCCACATGGACCCCCATGCCGTACCACTGATCCTTGTGTTCCGAGACGGGTGACGCTGGCGGGGCCATCATTCTTTGTAGACTACGCGGCGATAGTATCTTCCCATCTTGCAGCCCGTTCATAAGCCGGAGACAATCGGTCCGCTAGAGTGCCAACCGAGGCTCGACCGCAGGTGCGGCGTTGCAGAAATATCAATAGAATCACCGTGGTCATTATTCAGGGTTGAACCCGAGTCTGGGCACGTGGTCGTCTTCCCATTCCAAGTGGTTCTAGAATCTCGCGATTTATGTATTCCTCGTAGCCTACGTCACTCTTCTCTGCGATTATCTCGCCGAGTATAGCATAGCCCAAATTGGAGTAGGCAAATGTTCTCCCCGGGTCAGAGACGAGAGACTGACCACAGTGTAGCGGATGACATCCTGGGTGGTCAACTGCTTCTCTAGACGCATCTCTTCACTGATGTTAGGGACCTGTGGCCTCGCATCAGTTTGACGTCGTTTAGCTCGGAGACGTAACTCTGGAGACCGCTGGTGTGATGTAGTAGATGGATGACCCCTGATATCGAACAGCCTTTGATCTGCGGCCTTCGTGAAGGGAACGGAGTCAGTTGGCCAAGGACTGCCCCATTCCCGAATACGAAGTCGGATAGCGTTAGACGGCCTTCTTCGACGAGCTTCAGCACTCCCATGGCGGTAAGCAGCTTCGATATACTAGACGCTGGTAGAATGCTGGAGGATTTGAGTCTACCGCCATCGTTCATGCTTCCATACCCTTGTGTGTAGAGGACTGTGCCGTCCTGTTTGGCAACACCGACGGTGCAGCCTGAGTAGCGATCTTTGTCAGAAAGTCGACTATCTGGCTGTCCAGGTCACGTGTTCCGATGTAGGTTTTGTCGTTGGCTGTTATCTCTGCAAGAAACGAAAACAAGGGTGAACTATGGTATAATAATTGGCTCCCGGCCCGCTGGTCTCAACTCAGTCGTCTGTTTCGCGTTCGATTGGTGATTGTTTAGTTAGGTTAAGGTGTTCAGTTTTGATTCAACCCAACCATCCCGATCTTAGATATCGAGAGGGAATGGCTCGTTAGCGGATAATAACATCAATATCTATCCTTTATATATGAATAGCTCTAACCGGTGACCAACCAGAGTCCACATTCAAATTCATTAGGACTGGATTAGTGACCATGTCTTCCAATTTTTTGTGACAATGTGACCAATTTGAAAATTTGCAGAATCATAGGCAGATCAGATACGTTATTTGACCTCCTTCTCTGACTTGAACAATACCTCGGGAGCAGAGGCAAACCATTTTGTAAGTTTCGCGGGAATTTGACTGATTTTCGGAATGTGAATAAGTTAGTAAATAAGGACACGTTGAATGATATCCACAGTGGAATGATTTTCCACAGGACCCCGAATTATGGTCACATAATTCCCGAGACCAGAGGAAAATCGACAAAATTTTAAATGTACGTAATTAGATAATTCAGGCAGAAAATCACCTCAGTTAGAAAAAGTACCTCATCCTATCCTGTTTCTGTATGCCAACCACATCACCAGGGTCATATGGTTTGCCTGTTATCTTGATAACGAGCTCAAACAATGATACATAGAAAAGGTCAGTTACCTATACTTAACTTAGTGACTCTCATGCCCATACTTTGGTCATATCGAGAACCGCGATACGACTTACAAGTTACACATTTAAATCAAAATCGGTTCTTACGGTTTAAGAGAAATCCTAACGGACAAGCGGACACTATGCATGCGCATGCTCACATATGCAGTCTTCTATAGATAAAAGTGATCGCGCGCCAAGTCTTCAAGTTCCATGCAGGCGAGACAAGAATAATTTTGAAAAGGCCCGTCGGTAGAGACGGAAAAGCGGCGATGTCCGCGACGATGTTTGAATTACGGTCACAAATTCAATGAAAAATCGTCCCGGAGAATTTCGATATTGATACAGTATATATCGTCACAAATCATGCCGATTTAAAATTAGTCCTGATATCTGCGAACGATTTTTTATCGTCTCGTCATTCGTAGGGTGTGTGAAACGGCAATGTCTCCTTAAGGGTTCGCTAAAACAAATAACGTCTACAAGAAATACAATTGAAATGAGAAACGAATCCCATGTAACAGTTACACGACTATTTTGTTTTTAGGGCGTTCAGGATTTCCCGCCGATTAGCATCGGACTGTTCGGAAACGAATCGTATGCTTCGAAGTTTGTTCTGGCGTTAACCATGTAGGCCATGAAAACCTTCGAAATTCTGAATTACATACATACGATAACGTGGCTATTTTGATAAGATGCCATCGAGGATTTCCCGCGGATTAGTCTGCCTAATGTGGGGGACATAGAACCGATGTTATTCATGTGTACCGATGTTGAATAGTTCAGAGAGCACGAGTGCCGGCCATATGGCGCTCGACTGCATGACCTCGCGGTCTAGATTTCGATTCCGGTCTGTTTTCTCATTACGGGTGTCGCCTGAATACCGCGGTGGCCCGTGACACCGTATGCTACTGTAATTATTATGAAGGCCCCCGCAATTGATGAGGGAAACTGTGCCACCATTGCAGGTTACACTAAGGTACACTTAGTGTCAATTGTCTGCAACTGCTATTGGGCCCAGGCTATCTGCGCAGTGTATGTGGGTATAATCTTCTATATGAAGGCTATACGCACATGTCAAGAGTGCCTTAAGGAGAAAACGCATTGATAGATGTGCTTATTCGGCTACCCATTGTCGGTGTGGTCTTTCATTAGGAAATATGTTGTCTTTGTGAAACTAAATAGGACATATTCAGACACTGTCTCCATCTCAGCTCGCGTGAATTCGCGATTTTTTCGCATGCGTACCGGATTCACATAAGCAACAGTGGAATCCTAGCCTTACTCGTCGGCTGAAGGTTCTACTTGCGTCATACACGCGTGCGTGTTTAAACAGTTCTTAGGAGTTTTCAGCGTAACCGGTCAGTGAGCAGCTGAGACGTGCAGACTGTCAACATTGGCTCACCGTCGGTTGGTTGGTCTGTTTGTACGTTCGTCATGTTCGTTCGTATCGTTCGAACCGTAGAGCTGTGTCAGATTGAAATTCGAGAGCAGTTGCATAAGTAGCTAGGCTTATTTGATTGAAATATATTTTGGGCGCAACACATCGGCTAATTAATAAGATCAGCTATTCTGCATAATTGTCTCTCAATCCTCAAAATTGATCGATTTACATGGAGGAAGTTACCTTAAGTTGTTCATCTCTGGCACTTGAATGCCAAATAATAGACGTCACTTTTTATTTTGCAGTGCATTCGCCATAGGCGGCAACTACAAAGACGATCATTAGGCGGCACGTTTGCTGTGTTGTGACATGAACAAGCCTTTGCTGAGAACAATATAGACACAGTTGGCATTCAAGTCACCTGTTGTCGGCTAACAGTATGGTTGGTCTATTCAGAACTGTAGGTAGGTCTAATTATAGTTGTGCTAACGATAACGAAGCCGAGAAGAACAGTGTTATCACTCGTAACTTGAAACTGCTCGTGAAATAGGCAAAGGCATGCATGTACGCCCAATTCTGCAATTTCATAGACTGCGTTTCATTAGTAGCACGCCGCCAGGTCAAACCACAGAAAAAAATCAATAATTGACAGTGAATCAAACGCGCAATCCGCCATATACCACGCGACCCTAATCCGTAAAGTTTGTTTTGATTTACATGTGGATAAATGACGATATACTGTTCGGCTCTCCAATTATGGTCTATTATCTGAGACAATGGTGCGTTACAATTGGCAATTATTTATAGGAAGCAATTGTTCCGTGATCGAAAAAACACGTCAGCAGGTCAGGATGATCAGATGTTGCCCCTTTGAGAAGTGGCGTCATAGTAACTTAGGAGCACGTCGTAATAAAAATTGTAAAAATTGTATACCCACAACTTGATTATTTCAAACCAGTGGTTCCCAACGAGGGGGGAAACTTCCCCCTTGGGCGAAATTTCGAGATTTCATATTACATGGGGGACATTGTATCCTTCGATGCCTTCCTGTAAAAAGATGTTCCAAGGACTTTTTCACAAGAGATGTGCCCCACTTCCGGTTTATGAATCTAATAAGGCGGGCGGGGGGGGGGGGGGGAGTTGGAGCAGCAGATTGTACAGTCATATTTTTTAGTTCAGTAGACCCCTCCGTATGGTATTTTGAACTATTTTCTGATGATGGTATCAGTCATACGACACACAGTTAGGAGGAAAACCTAGTTATGCCAGAGGCAAAGGGGGAAATGGATGAAAATTAAGGTTGGGAACTACTGTTTTAAACAACTTGATTATCACACCCGCAGTTATTTTTGCGTACTTTCTTACACTGTCAGTACCAATCGTACAGTCGTTGCAACCTCTCCGTTGAACAACGTTCGGTTAGTTTTTCTTGTATCCCGTGTATATGTTATCTATAACCTGGTGGTTCTCCTAACATTCTTTTGACTCTTACAACCTTGTTTCGGTCCCGTTTACTTGTTCTGATGTCTTACGGAAGCGGCCGCGATAAAAACTAGCGGCATGGCACGCCTGTTTCAATATGTGCAAACTAAAAATCTCCGGGAAACTCGCCCCATTGAGGAGTTCTAGCCCCCCTTCCCCCCTCAAAGGGGATTCTGGCTACGAATTATCCCAAGTTCAAGATTTTAAGAACATTTGGCGATGCAGTACGAACTTAGTCGGGGGGGATAATGGCTAGGCCGGGGATTATCGGCGACGCCAGGGAGGAGAGTAATACCCGAGCCAACGTCAACGAGGAGTTGATAATTAGTTCGTACGTAGTGAATAGTCATTTTTATAGCCATATATATGCTGTTTTTTAGAATTGACCTAACTCAAATGAAGAGAGGGAGGAATTGATCTCCCGTTTGCTGGAAGGCATATCGTCAGCCCGGTTGTGGGCGTTATTATGTTGTAAATGACGTTGGAAATAATAGTACTCACAAAAGCAATATCTTGACTTTGCCTCGGCCATAATAACAGAGACCCAACCTGGCCAAATAGAAAAGTACCGGGGTTGAAAAACGCCGCCCCCAAAGTCCAGGGATAAAGGTTTTGTTTTTCCGAGCTCGTTGCCCCTCTGGACCGAAACGATTATATCGACAAAAGGATTCGCATGTTTTCCCCCCCGAGAGTGACAAGTGGTCGGTTGTAAAAATGTGTATGTTAACTTGTTTTTCGAGTGTTGCCAGCGACAATAATAGGAACCAGCACTTCAGAAAGTGGACAAGAGGCACTCGTGTCAGAGAGAAGATGTTTGATGGTGATTGCCGAGTCAACATCGTCTAGTGGTTCGTGTCGCCGGAAAACTTGCCCTGGAAAACGCTTTTGGGACTCGTGAACGCAGGGTCTATATGGTTATGACCATGGCTAAAAAAACGGGAACAAAAAAGATGGGAGGGAAGGATTGTGGACTGTGGCGCTATGACACCAGAGGCATGTATCTACGGTCGTGACATTTGGACCTCCTACCTGCCTCCCCTCCCTATGGAATTGAAAATAATGCCACTTTATCATTACGAAGACCGTTCTTTAAAATTGGCCCCACACACGGCTAGGCTGGAATAGGAACTAGGGACACGGGCGGCGCGGAAAGTCGCATGTCGGGATTAACACCAGCATACGAAGCACGTCATAGAGTATTGCAGTTCGCAAAATTGCATCATTTACTGTGTAGAGTCTATGGGCGGCCCTCACGACTCATGCAATGCAACCGGCACCCAAAAAATTTGTTGTGTTGGTTTTGCTTTTGATGTGTCCTCTTTTCGACCTGTGCTAGTTTTAAGAGAGGCTACGTCGGTGCATAGCCAGTGAACCTAAAGCTCATCTCATCTTGCGAAAAGGGATGTGATGAAAAATGGGAATATGCCTACTGCTAAATCGAAAGGCGGTTCCGATAAACGGCTCGTAAGTACACATCGTCGGAACTATACTAGCTCGTGTTGCGCCATCATTGATTTGGGTACGGTACTTGGGGCTTCCATCTACTACTATATCATCACAGTGCAGTGTGCTACATTCCAGAGCAATATCTTGTTTTGTCTGTTTGTGTGGGGTGGTTTTTTTTGGTTTTTTTAATTGTAAAATTTAATTTCTGAGTGGCCTTGTACTTTTTTTCGAATTAGGCGGACTCGCTGCTATGTATTATACGGTAAATGTATAATTCGAATACGCACTTGGTACCTGGGAATCTGCAGGTACCCGTTCCCCCCGTTTTGCCTTAATAAATTGAAACTACTGCCCGATATTAATTCCCAAGTCCGTCGTGAAAGTCCCTCCCTGAATATTGGTCGGAAATAGGGTAGGCGTATTCAGGTTCCGTATATTGTCTGTGTTACACGCGGTTACATGATTGCCGTAATCAATAGGCTCCATCGAAAGCTTTGTTAACCTCGTATAGTGGACAATTTCAATGCACGCCCATGGATGCAGAGTTGTCATAATACCCACCCGCCCATAATACCATCATTTCTCCAGATCAAATAATCGATTAGTAGTCTTCTGGCCTCGGGCTAGTTATATTGCACTATATAGTTATTAGACCTTAGAGGCTAATTAATGGATCACTATCCAAAGTGAGCAATGCCGATAACGTGAACTAACGTGAACTTCTGTTGACCCCCGTCCTAATACTCCGATATTAGCCACCACCCTCACATACCTGTTTTATTTGGATTACCTACCACGCGGGTGTGATTTCTCTGTCAACGAAAATTAACGTTATATAACAATCACCTCTTCCTTTCCCTACATTACGACAAACCGGAAATTTTACCAGTGCTTTTACCAAAAATATTATTGTGATTTAGATTTTGAACCGCAACATAATATCCTACTGGGCTATAGTCTTCATTTACTTCCGAAACCGAATTTCAATACGAAAGGATTTTCGAACGATCGCATGGAGGCGTTACCGAACTTGCTAATGTCCATTCGCCGTAGTGTGGTAGTACAAACACGTCACGTACATCACACAGATAAACAAATGGCCGTCTGGTGTCCGCGATAAATGGTTATATACCTCTAACACGGAACTAACATGGAAAACTAGATACAAAACGACGCTCCAGTGATGACTCTAATTGACAGCCTTTCAAGACGAACAATTATTAGAACAAATTGCATATTCGAACAGTGGATAAGCAGCTTTTATAAGATTATCCATTGAATTGGCCGTTTTATGCTACCAGGTGGCTGATCGAAGCTGCTTATACGTTAAATAATTTGATCGCTCAGAACACAGAGCCGTGGTCCTATTAAAACAGTTACACGTTCTGACCGACAAAACACGCAAGAGGTGTTCTGACAATGCACTAAAAAAATAGTGCCTTGTCTGAGAGAAGCAGTAAAAAATTATCCACACACTCATAAATTAATCTAGACTGGAGTATAATGAAGGGGGGGGGGGGGAGGTTTAGGGTCGGATGGAAACCTCGTGGGTGAGCATCGAGAATCCGCTGGGCAGTGGTACCCATCTGCCCATAGGGGCATTGAGTGTTGAAAGACAGAGAAAGTGGCAACATGTATGACCTCGCTATACTTTGAAGCCTTTGGGATTTTGTAGGCTTTCTCTTGTTACGCCCGGTGTTACGCCGACGGGGAATGGCGTTGGGGCTGAAGGGCTGTGCGCAGGCCCAGCCGTGGGCCAGGAGGCTGCTGGTCGTGTCACTTGAACGTTGTAACCTACAGTGTACACATGTGTAGCAATTTTAGCAAGAGACGCAATGGCTCCCCTCCCCCAACGGGAGAAGCAAGTTATATAGTAAGTGTGTGTGTGTGTGTGTGACTTGTGTGTCCAGGTGTCTGTCTGATTTATAATATTGTGGAACAGTTACTTGATATCGTACCGTGGCGTCACCGTACATAAATGATACTTATCCAGTATGGCTATGTCACAGAATGTTAGACACACTAATCAACAAGATTCAGGAAAACAGAGTTAGTTTGGGTAACACTCTCAAGAGTCCTATCAGATTAGTGTGTCTAACATTTTGTTCACACGATAAGCCTCATTAATTTGGGTTGTCAAACTTGCTGCGTCATTGGAATGTCAGGTTTCGGAGATCAGAGGGCCTATGATGTACACACAATTAGTGCCGTTTATTTGGCGATGCTTGGATGCGTTCAGTAGTAAAGGAGTGAGTGAACACAGCACAGTAGTCAGTCTCGACAAAACATTCATTGTATTACCCGTAGTGAAGAGAACTGTAAAACAGTCTGTTGAATGTCAGAAAAGAGTCAACAACAATCACACGATGAGGGTCTAATGGGGCTATAAAACGCATGATTTACGGCAGTCCGTAGACTCAGAGTCTTCCTTGCTAGCAACTCGTTTCATTCAATTCACCGTTAACCGAAACACAAGTTTTGTTGCATAACGCTATGACTTTCTTGCAGGAAATGGTCGTCAAAAGTTGCGACACTAAACAGCGTAATTTATGCCCCAGCTTGTCGTCGAAAGTTGCGACACTGGAAAGAGTATGCTCTATGCCCCCGGAAAAGCGGCCCTCGTAAAAATCTGTTTCCGCCAGGAGAATACTAAACGCAACTGCTTTCAGTCAATTACTGAACATCGCAAGTGGCGAAACCGACGTGTATATCATCCCCATGGCCATATTTGACCATCATTGTCCGTGTTTTAACTGCTGACCATATAGTACAATCGAAGTGCGGAGATTGTGGCGGGGGGGGGGGGGGGGGGAGGCTGCCTGGTCACGTTATAACTCCTTCGCGGGGTCATCGTGTTTTGACTAAGCTCCCCTCTCGGTCTCGCAATCATTTTTCGCTCTCTTCAGCTCGGTGTTGACGTTTTTCCATTTCAACATTTTTTTATGCAACCTGGAAAGCCGTGCTGGACATTTCCCCCATATACACACTATTCGGAAATATGCACGTAATAAATCGGTTTTATACGTGTATAATCTTCGAATATATCCTTTATAAAATATATAAAGAAATGTCCAGCACGGCTTTCCATAGCCGGAGAAGTGCTGTCCACCTTTCGCACAAAGTAACTATAGGTAAGAAGCCAGGCCCTCGCGCTCGCAAGGGACGTAAAAGAAGGGGAGTTCAACCAGAACTTATCTGGGAGTCCGCGTTAAGCAGAAAGAGCGACTTCATTCACCCTCGTGTTTGATTCGAGTTTAAAGCAAACAGGTATATAGGCAATATAGGAAATTGGAGAGGAAATGGTCATTCATATCGCTGCGGCATGCCGTTTAGGTTAAGAAAAATAACAGCATGCTACATTGACGGAATTTGTTAAATGAATGTAAGTCTGATTTTTTGAAGGTGAACTAACAATGTCAATTAAGAGACCAACATGCAATGAACATCTTCCCCAAGTTTGATCGAAAAATATGGTTTACTTTCCGAGATATGCCAGTTTGAATTTTCAGCAGGGTACGACCCTTTCGAATACGATTCTGCTCTCACGCGCAACCCCTTGTATTACACAGTTCTGTTTTTCATTATAATTTGTTGTAAAATGTTTCAAAATAGTGTACTTAATTTTGAGCGAGCCAATTTATACATCAGTAATTCATTGGAAAAGCGTGCATCGAATTGCTCATTGGTGCTTATGATAAGCAATGAAAAATGAAGAACTACATTAAATCCCTGCTAGTAGGGTTGTGTGACATCATAGTTGGACTTGTTTAAATCCCCTACCATTCTCCCCCCCCCCACTCAGGGGGGGGGGGGGAGAAACCCCAGGGTTTCATTCTCTTTTACGGACGAAGGCAGCATGTGGTATTAGTACTGATCGAGGACCTACAGTTCGCTAAGAATGAGAGATCTCCTCCATAATACTAGGGCAGTCCAATGACCAATGGGCGTTTCTCTGTGATGTGGGTGGGGGTTGTCAAGTGGCCCTTATTGTCAATAATTGGTACTTTATTTCATGAGATCTTTATTCAACCATACAGCCTCCTCTCCCGTATACAACACTGGATCTACCTACACGCATTAGTAAAAATGAGTGACCAGAAAGCAGGGGTATAGGGGATACTCTCCAGAAAAATAATCCCTGCATGCGCACACGAGTAAAAATGAGGCCCTTGAACGTTCAGGGCCCAAATAGCAGGGGTGACTTCCCAGTGGTCGAAATGGACGGGGGGGGGGGGGGCAGGGCGAATTACCAGGAGTGCTGGGTGGTAGTTCCCAGAAGAAATATCTAATTTTCACGATGTCCTATGGACCAGTTCATGACACTTGGTGGACACAAGGGCTGTCGAATATTTTCTTATTCCTTCCTGAAGGAATGTATGTAGTTGATTGTGTATGTTTGTGTATGTGTTTTCACCCGTTGGCTAGCAATTCAAGCTAACGGAGACCGTAAATGTTATCATTGTCGTGCCTTGCCTATACGTGCGTCATGTGGTCAAGATGAACTCTATATTCGTAGCCCGTTAAGATCACCGTAGGTCAATTAAGAGGTAATAAACTGGAATATTAAAAACATTAATAACTTCCAAAGACGAGGTCACACATGCAGGGCTGTGTTTTGGGACCAAGTGTTAACTGGATTGGGGTTAATTCAAAACGTATACTCAATGCAATCAAATGTCAGCAAAGGTCACTTTCGCGATAACGAAATTTGGGAAAGTTTGGGAGATGCGCTATTGCAATTCTCCGCCCAGGCAATCCTCCAGTCAATCCGCATCTGTATATGACGTTTAATTATCTCTTTCGCGCCTCTTCGGATTATCGACCATTCCGCTTCAATTCTGTCATTCGGTTCTCAAGTTGCAAGGGGTCGAAGGGTTAATTTTGATACCTGTCCATCTATAACATCTGGTGCGTGCATTTGGACGGACAGCTTTTGGGGCAGTGCATTATCGCGGAGATTATTTCTCTTTGCAACGTCAACGTCATCAATGTCGTTGAAGGTCTTTGAGTGTTACTTATTGGCGGAAAACTGCCCATAAATGTTCATTTTTGCAATGACCGTCCCCGATATGGACGATATTCTCAGGCATGGTGCACATCATGGAGCGGAATATTTTTCATACAAGTCATCACATCATCAAAGGTCACCATAGGTCACTTGGACGGAACTGGTTGGAATTAGCTAGATTTTGAGAATTGGAGAAAAACCGTTGTGATCCTCTAGTTGTCCTTTGCCAGTTGTTGCGCTTATTTGAGTTTTCGTAGCCATTTTCGAATCCCAAATGTATACTTCAAATGAGAAAAATGGCGGAAAACTGCCCATAAATGTTCATTTTTGCAATGACCGTCCGCGATATGGACGATATTCTCAGGCATGGTGCACATCATGGAGCGGAATATTTTTCATACAAGTCATCACATCATCAAAGGTCACCATAGGTCACTTGGACGGAACTGGTTGGAATTAGCTAGATTTTGAGAATTGGAGAAAAACCGTTGTGATCCTCTAGTTGTCCTTTGCCAGTTGTTGCGCTTATTTGAGTTTTCGTAGCCTTTTTCGAATCCCAAATGTATACTTCAAATGAGAAAAAAGTGTTCCATGGGTTAACCGCATGTGACCTTTGTGTGTGAAGATATTGAGGTCGAGATTCTCATTTGAAAAATTGTACAGTTGGGATAATCACAGAGATATTTCATCGTGCTTTTGGAAATCAGTGGGTCAACTACATAATAAGATCAATATAGGTCAACAGTCAAGGCCTAAGAAATCGGACACTCGGTCCTCGAGTTACGAGGGGTCAAAGGTTGGTTTCAATATCCTTTGGGACAGGGGGAACATCATCGAGGGGGTCATTTTCCATTGAAAACTGTCATGACATGGAAGGTCTTTGAAGGTCACTTGTGGCAAAAAAAATGCCAATATCGTTTCCATCGCACATCAACTTTCAGTTCATAGAGAGGTAAGTCACATTCACGGTCGGGTACCCTCCTCAACTCATTATCAGCATGTGTGAGAATTGAAGTACACTATTTTCTGCATTATGAGTTGACTCCATTCTTTCGACAGCACATCGAATCATTTATTTCTGATTCAAATAGGTTTTTTCCCCTGACCTCCGAACTAATGTTAGGATGAATTCAGCTCAACAACCTTCAGGACAGTTCAGTTTATGATGCACATGCATGATTAGAAAACCTCGGCGCTAGAAAAAACCTCCCTGTATTGCTTCTTTGGACCACGGAAGAAGAAGAAAAGAAAAGTATGAATGAAAAAATGTTTGGAGAAGCGGAGAGGAGGAAAGGTCTCTGTTCAATCACGCATGTAACTGACTTTTTCGCGCAGGAAACTGTGGTCTAATACTGATAATACTAATAGCCTATATACCATTCCCAGTTTTGATAGCCTGCTAGCGGCAGTTCCATATTATAAACTGGGGTGGACTATACACTTTGATACTCCCAAAATACCCATCTGTGGGCAACAAACAATGGCTCATGTTTGCACAATTTGCAATGAATCGGAGAAGCAAGCTGATTTGATGCCACTACTACCAGACTTCAGCTAATTCACTGACTAGTGGTGTTGAAATACAGTAGCAGTATGCAGGTTTTTGTATGAATTTTGAACCAGACGTTCCTGTCTGTTGTTTATGCTTTACAGGGAGTTGACTATAAAGGCTAAGCATGATGCAGCATCATCAGGTCATACATGGCTTGACTTCAACAGAACAGTTGTAATGTATATGTGGGGGGGGGGGGGCGTGCCGTGGTAACATGAGTTGGATAGTGCAGAGATGGATAGCAAGTCGAGACGGATTTTGGGGTCTGACGTAGGAAAGGTCGGCGGTATGTTTGTCAGTCACATTTGCCCTATTTCTAATTCTAATCAAATGTTTCTGGTTTGAGCGCGATATTCAGTCGGATTCGTCTCGTGAATTATGTCCATTTTAATAATTTCTCAATGATGTGAGTGGGGGGGGGGGGGGGTAGTCTCGTCTTGTACGAAATCAAATTGCTGTCTCGCAGGAATACAACGTGTGTGACGACATTTCATCTTTGAAGTTGTATATGACATTTTCGTATACGTCATTTCCTCTTAAAATGCATGCATGTATTGTGTTTTAAGTTCAAGCTATGCATGATCAGATGCAGGGGCGGCGCCAGGGTTTTTACATAGGGGCGAAATTCGATGATTGACTATCTAAGCGGAGGCCACTACAGTTGCGGGAGCGTACCACGAAAATTTTTAGCCGTCTGAAGCTCCCAGACGACAGGAGATCGCCTCTATGGCGTTTCATCGACCAATGAAAATATCTTCAAGTTGGCTTTTTTTGTCCTGTCATTCTGTATAAGGGGGATTTTATTTAAAATTTTGCTCACTTTATGATGGAGAGGGATGTTCCCGACGACCAGCATCGACGCATAACAGTCAATAAACTGATCGCATACACACAAAAAAACTTCGATCGTGAAAAAGCCGTCAGTTACACGTGAAGCGCATATGCGGCAAGGCGTAAGATTGCACTAAACTTTGTACTGCCGATTGTTGGACAAATAAACCGCTGGAGTAAAATATGCAGACTGGGTGGCCGGAATGCGTCCCCCAGCCGAATACGAATGAACCGCCTCCCTCTGAATCGACAGCCCAGTGGACAAGTAGATATATGCGGGTCATACAATCCGGTCAAAGAAAAGTGACGAGGAAAACACAGGCACGCGTGCGAAAAGCAGCGAAATTTGGGTTTTTTTACTTACAAAAAAAGTGTTAAAACCTATCACAACACAACATTTTTTTTCCCCAAGATTTGGATTGGGGGGAAAGTGCCCCCCCTCCTTCTTTGAAGATTGTTCGAATCCGATATCAACTTGTTCCGGTACAAGTGGATTCATGCGTGGCATATAATCGATCCAATGAAAATTGATGCAAACAACCACAACCACGCGCGCGATGCGTCGGAAATTTTTGTGTGTTAAAAAATATCACCACAACATTTTTATTTTTTTTTTCCCAGGATTTTGGTTGGGGGGAACGTG
This sequence comes from Sclerodactyla briareus, assembly GCA_026419785.1. Classification (NCBI taxonomy): domain Eukaryota; kingdom Metazoa; phylum Echinodermata; class Holothuroidea; order Dendrochirotida; family Sclerodactylidae; genus Sclerodactyla; species Sclerodactyla briareus. Next base: position 57,337 of record JAODTK010000976.1, read on the forward strand.
CCCCCCCCATCTTCCCCCATCGCCCCCACCCATCTTTGAAGATCCGCGAATCCGAAAACTGATTTCGGTACAAGTAGATTCTTGCGTGGCATATAACAGGATCAAATGAAAATTGTCGAAGAAAAGACAGCCAGGCGCCCGTGACGCGCGAAGATTTTTGGGTTGTTCATTACTAATAACTAGGATTTGATTGGGGGAACGTGCCCACCCCATCTACGAAGATTTGTTTTAATCCGCGAACTTGATTTGTGGTACATTAGATCCATGCGTGGGATATCAGCGGATCAAATGAACAACGGACGCGAAAAACACGGCCACGCACGCGAAGAGCGCGAAAAAAATTGGTTTTTCTTCACACAGAGGTTAAAACATTCACCAAACATTTTTTTCCACTGGATGTGATTGGGGGAACGTGCCCCCCTATCTACGAAGATTTGTTCGAATCCGAACAACTTGATTAGTAGTAGAAACATATATAGACACCTCAGCCCACCCCCTACGAAAATAAGTGCGTTTAAACATCGTTCAAACGATGTTTTTTTGGCCCCAAAACCCTAGGGGGGGGGGCAACCGCCCCCCCTTGCCCCCATGTGGCGCCGCCCCTGATCAGATGATAAAAGCAAAGTATTTTCCCCTATTTGTCGCCTCTTGTGACAAACGAGGACTACCGACAGGGTTGTGTCACAGGTCCGACTTGAACTTGGGGTTGAAAAGTTGGCTGACGCTTGGCACAAGAATTAGTGGACTTGTGCTTCCTGACTTGGTACAACAACTGCTTGACATGACCGACGCACTATATTTTGGGTTGGAAAATGACTGGTACTATTTTGGTGAATCGTTAAACTCTGCCAACGGGTCGACTCGGATTCTCTAGTGCGAAACCATGTAGATGGTGATATTTTACATCCTGGCCGTGCCTGCCGGGAAAACACGAGTAATACATTTCTGGTTTTCAGGGTCAGAGACTTACCTAGGGGTCCACGGTGTATTCCTTTTGAGAGCTTAAATACGTCAATGGTATAGGAGAACTATATATACTGCGGTCTCCATAGTAGTTAGTCTAATCGAGTGGGAATAATCCGAATCCGCCATCGTCGTAAAAACCTGTTAATCCGTGTGAGGGTTGTAGTGCCAATGCACCTGGCCGTGACTCTTAGCGCCCCGTGGAAAATTGAGATGCACTTAGCCTTATTACTTGAAAATTAGCTTGATCTGCATACCGCTTGACAAAAACATTTTTTACGAAAGGATTGACTGGCCGAAATGGAATTCCGTTGATGATCACTTAAGTGAATAGACTACACAACGGACCTAGTATATCGCAAAACGGCTAGTAAGACAAGGACGGCGAAACGCATTTACCGGGCAGTCAGGTGTATTGCAACAGTGATCTCAGCTGTGTTGTACGATCTGTGATTATGGACCCGCAGCGGAGTAGGCGGAGCTTCCCTGCATAAAGTTCCTGATTGGCCGTTAAAATAAACACTACCTGCAGAATAGGTAGGTTGTGTAGTTCAGGGTTTTGACGATACGAGTAGGTCGGTGATCAACTGAAAATGTCAGGGCGGGTACAACCGCCAGACGTATATTCCCCCGCCTCTCTTATTCACGAAATTGGGTGAGCATGATGAAACCGCAAAATATTCGTGGAAGGAAAGAAGACATTTATGACTTGTGAGCGACAATCGTGTACATGTAAAGGGTTCATTCCATAATGGGCACTTGTTAATTTTATAATGCACCCCTACAGCCCCATACAAGGTGCGTCCTTAATAAGCACATTTATTCAAGATTCGACTTTAACCACATGGCCAACCCGACAGAGGTCACTTCAGTCAGAGGTCACACAATGCGGCAAACAATTTATATAGCAATGGTGAACCATCCAGCCTTTCGCAGATATTCAATTCTCCGATTATAGCAAAAAACCGTTTTTGACCCCTAAGTGACCTAGGATTTGCCTTTAATGATATGACAGATATTATGAAAATGTTACCTCCCTTATGTGAAATCCACGCTAGAGAATTTGCATTGTGATGAAACACACCACACAGTGCTATGCATAAAAAGTACTAAAATCAGTTTTTGACCCCAAGTGACACTTTAATGACCTTCAATGACATGGCGGGGTTTTTATTAAATTTGTTACACTCCATTTGATGCATCCACTCTTAGCAGCAATTGCATTCCAATGAACATTCCAATGTTGTTGCGAAAAAGTATAAAACTGACTTTGACCCCGTTACCGACCAAAGTAAGTGTCCGATCGAAGGCGGGAGTTGTTTCTCCTCATAAAGCACACCAGCTCTATCACATATCCAAAAATAACCAGGTTTCTAATTTTTTTTTTGCCCGTACTCCTTAAATAAGCACATTTATTCAAGAATTCGAACCTTTAACCACATGACCACACCCGAACAGAGATCAAAACCAGGGTCAGAGGTCACTACAAACATGCAGGTCAACAATACTATCACAATGGTGAACCATCCGCTTCGCAGATAATCATTCTCCGATTATAACCAAAAACATGTTTGACCCCTAAGTGACCCCGAATGCCCTTCAAGATATGACATAGTTTGTTATAGAATTGTTACTCTCCAGATACATACCCACCCTATGCATTTTGCATTCTGATTAACACAAACACCCAGTGCTTTTGCCGAAAAGTACTAAAATCAGTTTTTTGACCACCTATGGACCTTTAATGACCTTCCAATACAATTGGCGGTTTTTTAAAATTGTACACTCCATTTATCATCCACTCCTAGTCGCATATTGCATTCCAATGAACATGTCCATGTTATTGCGAAAAAGTATAAATTGAACTTTGACCCCTTGTAACTACCAAAGATGTCCTATCGAAGCGGGAGTGTGTTTCCTCCATAAAGCACACAGCCTCTATCACATATCCAAAATCCCGTTTTCTATTTTTTTTGCCCGTAACTTCCTTAAATAAGCATATTATTCAGAGATTCGACCTTAACCACAAGAACCTCCCCCGACAGAGGTCAGAATTCAGGTCAGAGGTCACCACAGGCGGTCACAATTTATCTCACAATGGTGTGAACCATCCAGCCTTCGCAGATATTCAATTCTCCGAGTATATCCAAAAAACATTGTTTTGACCCCTAAGTGACCCCATGACCTTTAATGATATGACATTTTTATGAGAATGTTACTCCCATTGATACATCCATCCTAGGAGCAGTTTGCATTCTGATGAACCCACCCATTGCTATTGCCGAAAAAGTACTAAAATCAGTTTTTGATCCCTATGTGACCTTTATGACCTCCAATGACATGGGTTTTTATGAACATTGGTACAACTCCATGTGATGCATCCACTCCTAGAAGCCATATTGCATTCCAATGACATGTCCATGTCATTGGTGTGCGAAAAAGGTATACAATTGAACTTTGACCCCCCTTGTAACTACAAGTAAGGTCGATCGAAGCGGGAGTTGTTTCCTCCCCCCATAAAGCACCAAAGCTCTATCACATATCCAAAAATAACCAGTTTTTCTATTTTTTTTTTTTGCCCGTAACTCCTTAAATAACATTTATTCAAGATTCGAGACCTTTAACCACAAGACCCACCCGACGAGGTCAAATTCAAGGTCAGAGGTCCATACAGCACAGGCAGGTCAACATTATATCACATGGTGAACATCACCTTCGCAGATATTCAATTCTCCGACTCCGATTATAGACAGAAAACAGTTTTTGACCCCTAAGTGACCCCGAATGACCTTTAATGATATGACATTTTTATGAGAATTGTTACTCTCCACGTTATACATCCACTCCTAGGAGCAAATTTTGCATTCTGATTGAACACCCCCACCCATTCTATTGGCCGAAAAGTACTAAAATCAGTTTTGTGTTGACCCTAAGTGACTTTAAATGACCTTCATGACATGGCGGCGTTCTTTATGAAAAGTGTTACATACACTCCATGTGATGGCATTCACTCCTAGAGTCATATTGCATTCCAATGAACATGTCGCAATGTTATTGCGAAAAAAGTATTAAACTCATCATTTTGACTGATCAGAACAACTAATATGGAAATTAGTCCCACAAATTTTCCGCAGTGATCTTGATGCTATTGATAAATTTAATCAGGACTGCAGTAGGTCCTATTCACAAAGTTTGTCATAATCCCTAAAAGTTGATGAAAATAATTTCATTATTCTTCTAATTATGCTACCGAATATGTAAATAAACACACATATGACCTCAGTGATTTCAACGCAATTCAATAAATTTATCGTGACTTTTAGAAGTTCCTACTCACCAAGTTTCGTGGCTAATCCAACAAATGTTTGATAAATTTGCCTAATCGCTATTTGGGCCAACTATTAAGCACATTTAGTCATGCGCAAGAGGACCTCCAGTGACTTCGGCCACATTTGGAAAATTCATCGGGCACTGATAGTTTTGGCCAGCTATTCCCAAGTTTCATGAAATCGATGAAGTTTGAAATATCACATACATTATGCTATAATTATGCTTACTGGCCAAAGGAATGCAAACTTGACCTCGGATGACCTTGAAATTGTCGCCATGTGTTTCGGCCTCCAACAACTACCCACACCACCAACGTTTCGTGTCATCGCACAAACTTGCAAATTTCGGCGAAAACCTGCAAGATAGAGGGCAACAACAATACGATATAGCCATTTTTCGAACTTATCTGAGAGTATTACTCATACGGACAATGGTACCAGTTTTGGGCATCGATAAAATTTGTTAAAGAATGAGAGCCGCTAACGCCTAAAGTTTTCCGGCGTGCGGCGGCGGCGGAGACGTGCGGGCACACACGGCCAAAACCAAAATATCCCGAACACTTACAGTGTTGCGGGATATAATAAGATCGAGTGATTCAAACTAAAAGAAAACTATTAAAGAAGGTGGGGCTAGAACCGCTAAAATTTCGCGGAGGGCCGTTTCGATGGCTTCGTCGATGTCAAATATTAGGCGCAGTTGTCGCTTTCTCCTCCAGTATTTGATAATTTAACTCGAACAGGAAGCTTTCAACAATCAATACCACCTTGTCACACGAAGTTATTGTGTCACTGGTTAAATAACCGGTTGCAATCATGACGTATATTTACCTCACACCTTCAATTACCTAGTTTAGGAGGCAACGGCAGAGACAAGATAGCCAACAACTTATCACGGATCAACCTGATTTTCCAGACATCGTGCACATTCAATACTTATTAAGTACGTTCACTTTATTGTGTCCGGCGGGTTGGGGAGGGTGGGGGGGGGAGGCGGCCAGACCTCGTCAAAGGTGTTTCGAAATCCTTATCAATTTTTTTTTAAGGCACCGGCAGTTCCCTGGACAAATAGACTTGAAACCATGGGTCTACATCTAAGTGGGCACAATTATTCGGTTGGGCGCGTATCGACCAAAACATTTGGTTGTCCAAAGATCCCCAGATCGTCGAGCCTGGCACTCCCTGTATTATCAGTGAGTACCCGCTACTTTCAGACATGCGGGTGCACCTTCGGCATTCACATCCTCCGCAAACCCTGACCCATGATCCAAATAGAGAATACTGTGTTGAATGGTTTCTGAACAAGGGATAATAATAATAATGACAATATTATTAACGTTAACAATCTTACAAACCTCTACTCAACAGTACGATTAGTGGTTTTTCAGTTGGTCGACCCCCAACCCCCTCATGGCTACGCACTGCTAACAACTGTCCTAGCACTTCTCCGGTTTAGTTTTTCTCTAGAAATTTTGTTCTCGGGATTTGGGGGAGAGGAAGCCCGCGTCGACGCGCCTGCAGTGATGCTCTGAATAAGGCTGGGTTTCCATTGATGCGTATGTTGTCCAGGCTGGATTGATAGTGATAATCACATATTTTACAACAAAAACGGACGTTTGCGACAAGACCAAAAAAAAAATGCCTCAAGCCCCATGCATATTGTCGTTTGCTTGGCCCTTTGGAAGAGACATTCCATCAATTCATTCGCGGTTATACGCATGGCCCTGTACTATTGGTACATGTGGCGTACTTTCTTCGACTTCCGCCTATTCAGTGTTTTTTGTGCCTTCATTTATAATTTTTTCTGCCTCTTTGGAATCAGTACTATCTCTGCAAACTAATTATACTTATTCAGACAACTGGCCCCCCCCGCTTCAGTTTCACGTAAAATTTTCAATTTTTCTCCACATTCGTGCCGGACCCGCAATCCCGCATACGCATCTATGGAATCCCAGCCTAACGGAAGCTTGGCATGGCGAAGTGGACCGTGGGTTATATAGCTCGTCGCTGTCGTTGATTTCTGAGTTTAAAATTCTTTTGGGTAAACACGGTTATTACAGCTGGACTACACGTGATAAATTACTGTAGCATGATCCATTATTACGCGCTATCTTGAACTGGTCGCCGTATGGTATTCACGGAATGCCTCTCGCAAAACTGACTCATTCCTCTATGTCCTACGTTACCTCCATGATCGGACAAGGTCGATTCTGCTCGGCTGTTCGTTTGTCGGCTGGAAGGCCTAATAAATACATTTAAACCGTTGTTTGGTCTGTTAGGTTGAAATTTGGTGGGTTGCAGGAGGCGTATACGCTCTTGCCAGAAATATTTCGAGGCACTAATATGCTAATGAGCCTAGAACATTGTTTCTTAATTTCTTTCATTGTAGCGTTCGTCCTGCCCCCTTGCCAATCAGTCACTCCCGGCTGTTCCCACTGAAAAGGCTATATCTGTAATGGTACAAATTCCTGAAATTCCAAGTTTTTTTTCAGGGGTACCGCAGGTATAGTAGGTACCACTGGACTGGAAATAATGATTTCAGCCTAATTTACAGTAAAGGTTATGGAAGTAGGTGCATCAAGTAGCTATAGGCTGTCCTACAAGTGCGACCAGGAAATTGGTTGGAGAAGGAATCATTCTCATGAATATAGACTCGTTCATGATTTTGTGCGTGTGTGTGTGTGTGTGTGTGTGTCTGTCTGTCTGTCTGTCCATATGTGCGGTTCGATAATCTCCGCTGACGGCCTGTCATTCTGAAACCTTTTGTGTAGGTGTACGGTGAAGAGTTTTTCGATGTGCATCCACTTTCCGCCCGCGAAAGACCATACTCATTTGCATTAAATTGCATATTTAATGAAAATTGGCCGGGAAGCTTTATGTGCAGGATATCTCTTGATCGAATATGCATGGTGATGCAGTTCAGGCATTAGACCAACTAGGGCGTTAGATGACTGATTAGATTCCCAGCACGTATATGTGCTAATTAAGTATCCTAATTCGCATAATTTATGCGATTTTTAAAAGTTTGATGGAATTTTTTATTTCTTGACGACGTCAGAGGAATCTATCGTCCTATAGTGTGGGTGTGTGGGACGCCTAGCCCTTGTTAACACGCGCGATCACTCAATTCCGCTTGATGGATCAGTTCATATTTTATATTGGTTCCCCATAATGATTACATGATACCTATTGTTTTGGGGTCAACATGAAATCAGGTCACTAGGGGTTATGCAGTGTGTATAAATTGCTGATTCATGCCAATGTCAAATTTTGTTGAACTACGCATGAAATGTTATTAAGTGTGGTTCACGATTGGTCCTGAGATAAGTGAAGTGAGAACATGGTCACAGAAAGTTGATTATTGTCTAATTTGGCATCATTAGGCGGTCTTAGTCACATTTCCACAAAACTTATATTGTATAACATTGTCAATAATCATTCCTTACTGATTTGAAATGGTCCTGGGGAAAAAAAATTAGTAGGGCGTTTCTGTCAAATGCTAATACCAGAATCTTAAGCAACTCATTAAATGCTTGTAATTGTTCGCATGGTGTACTAATCGATGAAACACTGATCGCGTACTAGGCGAGACACTGGGGGCGGGTCGCCTTGTTCTTCCACCCATAAAGCATGGCCTTGTGATTGCGAAGTCTCTCCGTATTCGTCAGTCAGGAAAGATTCAAGTTATTTTTACCCTCAAGTGCTTCTTTACTGACTCTGTATTTGCGTTGAGGTTATGTTTTGAAATCCCCCACGCAGTTCTCACCTTGTCCCCCAAAACACAAGCCATATGTAGCCTTGTCTTCAGAAGTAATAGCTGTTTTTATTGTTCATATTTTCAGTTTTCGACCTAATTGTGACCTTTGGTGACCTTGACGGGCTACAAAAATAGGGTTCTTCCACACCTACTGACGCACCTACAGGAATATTATGATAATGATGACATTACTACGGTCTTTTACGAGTTGCTTGATAGCGAACCAATGAGTGAACGACCATCACACACATAATGTCAACAGATGATGCCCTTCTCAATAACAAAAAACGTAGCTGATCTTGACACATTCAGAATAGCGCATATCTCAACAGAACACATTAAACACTTTTTTGGCAACACCTTCGAAACGCCGTAGCACCTATGTGCTAAACATTTTTAGTATTTGATACTACATGCTACAGCTTATGCCCACTAATTGACCAACACGCAGTTGTGCACCGTGCGTTCAGGATTTACCTCCTGTTCGTACTCAACCATGTTTCTAGCAATGGACGCAAAATGTGGTTAGGAAAACGCTCTTTTAGTGTGTAAGTGTCTTTGCCCATTGTAAAGCAACTGTACGCGCACTGTTACTACTCATATGTTTCCGTTAAAATAGTTTTTTAGATAATAGGGGTGATTATATTTTAATAAATCCAATTAATGTCCACCCCTAATTCGACTTCTCACGCCATTTCCCATTGATAGAGGTTTGTTTACTTTGCTCTCTATCCCTGCATGGCAGGCAGCACTAGACGGGGACTGTTTAATTTCATCTTCCACTAGGTGGAATGAATAGAGGCATGGGGGACTTACACAGGCAGGTGTCCGCATTTCATGTGTAAGCTTTGTCATCCACTCTCTCTTGCATTATTTTGGTGTTGGCTGGACTTTGCCCTGTGTGGAAACTACAATCCATGGTTGAAAGAATTTAGGCAATGGGGGACTCAAAGGCACTTCCAAGTTCGTTTCCACTGTTCACTGCTACCGGCCTGGAATGAGTTGTGCTGGGTACATATAACGTTGTGCTTGCCATATAGCAATTATTATGCCAATGTGGTAACTGTTCAGAGCCTTCCAAGTGATTCAGTAACGGCAATTTTAAAAATGTGAATATACACTAAATGTGGAATGGTGAAACATGCAGGTATTCCGCCAAAGGAATTTCGCCATCCGCAGCTAATCAAAACGTTTCCGACTTGCGCCTTTGTTATAGTTACCAAACCATTGGCGTAGAGTTTTCCATACCACGTCCTCCGGTCATTTGGGTGCTAGTTGGCGGTGTAGAATTCAGCGGGTCTACGGTTAGTGGATATCTTTCTCCCTGCCGGGTCAAGGTCAGTTCAGTTTTTTCCAGATTGCGGTTTCCTCACGGTCATCCACGGCCGAAGCATCACACGTCACGCCTAATTGAAGTTAAAAGTTGGAAAATAATACATTCATTTTCACGTCGGCACCACGTTTGCTAATCAAAGTAAGCAACACTGGCGTTTTGAAGCAGCCAATCATAGTGAAGGAATGCGCGAGTAATGGGTCGTGGACAACTTCATAGTACATGATTAGGTGAGATATTTAGCACGGTTTTTCAGTAATGACTGTAACCTCGGAGAGGCAGATAAGCTTCCCCCAGCAATCGGGGCCTCCTTTATAATTGTAATGATCTGGCGCAACCATCTGATGGTGATGATTACCGTAAGTAGTGGCTTTGTACAATACGAGTACTGGTATATAGTGCAATCGTGCAACGAATTTAGGTCTTGAAATGAAACAGGTCTTGTTCTGGCGTTCCATGAAACATTTTGCTCAAATATTTCTACACCTCATGTGTGTTATCAAATGTCAGTCCTTATCGTAAATATGTATATATATAAGTGAACATGACGTATGGACGAACAAAGAAGACAGACAGTCATACAGACAGGAAGTAATGACTACTACCGACTATTACTAACATCTTAAACTGTTTACCCGCAGCTGAAAAGGCGGAACATAATGCTGATATGGCAAACCCTTCTGAAAAATTTCTGCTCTATGAGGTATGACGAAAGTCCTTTAGCGCGCGATCCTCTGTCAGAGAGAAATGTATATTGTTACTGATACCCTTCATCAACAGGCGAATTGATGGGTGAATTCCATACAATGTTATACAACACTCCATCCCTTATCAATACATCAACCCACTCGCCGTACCTCATTACTAATTACAAAAAGGGGCCAATGTACCGGAGCGCATCCGGTTTTACTTCTTACGTAACTCATTATAAAGTCCCTAAGAAATCGAAACAAGATTTACCCTTTGGAAATCTGATTCTGTTTTCTCAGCAGGTATTTATAGCCCACCCTGATAGGCGTTTCTTTCGAGGTGTTTAACGCTTTGTCTTTGTGCTTATTTAATTTTTGCCGGTGTTTGTTTGAATGCCAGCACACCTTCTCAGTCGCTAGAGCTGTGTCCCCTTAACGGCGCCACGGCAGCCGTCGACCCCGTCAGCAAACGTCCGAACAATGAGCCGCGGCGAGGGACGACTGGGAGGGCTCGAGGCCCCTTATATGGAAAGGAATGTTTTTAGACGAATCGGCCAACCCCTCTCTGAGGATTTCTATTTCGGCTTTATAAGGTATGACGGAAGTTCTATAACCACCCACTGTTTGAAAAATGTATATTGATAGCAGGCTAGCCTCGATCTACTTCAGTCAGCGAATCACGTGCACAATTACGAAGTTTGTCTGTTGTGAACACACAAGCGCAAGTCGGAACGTGTTGGTTGCTCGACTAACGCATGAACGAACGACGAACCGACGGAGAGACAATGATGACTTGTGACCCGCAATTATACAGCCAAATTAATACAACCGCCTACCTACGCGCTTTTAGCCACTCCAGCCATTTTGATCATTCATTTAACCAGCGCATCGAAACGGTATAAGCTGCGTCAAATATGCTGTGTAGGATTATTTTTTTATCCCTAACATACCCAACCTCCCCACTAAACATTTCCCTCTTGCTGCTGGAAATCTACATTATGGTAAAATCCTGGAAATGTCACCATTGAAATAAAACCATGCAGACTATAAACCCACATGTGGAAACACCACTCTTACTGGGTTATCCATTTTCATAACAACAGAAACTGGAGCGTGATTTGTTGACAGCCAAATCTCATCCCCTGGTCATTCGATTCATTGTGGAACAGACCCCCTGATGGGTTGCTTACCTGGACATGCGAACCGATAGTTAAGCACTATTGCCTCTGCTTTCTGCAAAGTGGGAGTCACAAATGGTAAACAAACCTCTTCACAGAGCGCATGGAAGGGCTTATGGTAGATTGGGGTAGTAATTGGATTTATCAAATTAATCACACTATGCAACAAAATTAACTCAGCCTAGCCAGCGCATGCTCCATCCACCCACCAGTTTCCAACCTGAATCGCATGTACGATTTAGTTATGAGTGAACGTGACGAGCATAACGGACGAACGAACGAACATACAAACGCACGCCACTGACGGAGAGACGTGATGACTCGTAGAGCTGCTCCGACCCGCAGCTTAAAAACATCAGTACATACAGCCTTAAGTTTCAACTAGCCAAGTCCAACGCCAGTCGGACGTGCCGCCTGCCACCTTCGTAGAGTATAATTATTCCTGACGATGGCGGCGCCCCTCTTAATCTGATTCCTAATTTAATGTCGAAATCACGATTCGTTTCCAAGAGTTTCACCTCCGGGCCGAAAAATCGCCTGGTATGGTAGGTCTAATCCGCAGGTCAAATAAGGCATTCCCGTTCTGTCTATTCCAACTATCAACAGTGTCTGAGCGGATTTTTTAAGGTGTGTTTAACCTCGAGCAATTTGGAGTTCCCAGACACGAGCTGGCAACATGCGATTTGTGACATGTGCCCTTTGAAAACATATGGACCACACTAATTTCGCCAATTTGTACCGGTATATGGACTCAGAAGACGAACCTCACGTGGTTTGGGCTCACAGCAGGACGGCGTGACAGGGATGGAGTTCTTGTGGTGGTCATTGACCCATATGCAGTTAGCATTGGCGGCCGGTAGTTAGTTGCTGGGAGATTTATCCTCAATTGTCATAATCCTTCACGCGCTTCAAATTACAACTTTTCGATATCTGGTTGCTCGCTTCAACTTATCCCCAGGTTTATGTGTGCTGTGCGTCAATTGCTGGAGGATTCGAGTATTCGTGACTCGGACTCGAGTCCGGACTCGAGTCCCTACTTTGGACCCGGACTCGAAGTTCAATGACTCGGACTCGACCCAAAGGACTCGGGGACTCGGGCCCGAGTCCGGATCCGAGTCCTCTATTTTCCAATACAGAACTTGATTTTCCGATCGTACAATTAAGACAACCAAAATAATTCGCACAACAGTCTGGCAAAAAGTAACTTTTCCCACGTACTTCCGCTGCCCGATGTCTAAACCAGGAGGAATTACCTAATTCTCACATGCTCCCATGTTTTAATTACGGTCACCTATCGATTATGAGATAAACAGATACATGCTAACGTAAAACTATACTTGTGCCGAAAGTTACTATAGTACAAACAAACAAAAATTTGCATTTAAATCAGCATGGATAACTCAGCATGCATAAAATTCTTGAAACGAATCAAATAATGTGATCCTATTAACGACACCTTTACAACATTATTCCCTGTTCATAATGATAAACCTACTCGCACATTAATACAACCTGGGTATAATCACATCTGTTTGTTGATGCATTATAGCCTCGCTATCATTTCACCTGTGCCAGTGTATGTTAGGATATTTTCTTAAGCATGTGCTTTTCAAATTTTGTTATCGTAACTGTCATTGGGTATTCACTTTTCCGCTACTGTCACATCAATGTGAATAGCTCATGGCGGAAATTACCGTCAGGCGTTTGTAATTCTCTGTGATTCATTGGGGGTGCATTGGCTCCCCCCTCCCCCCCCCCCCCTCACGAACATTTGCAGTAAACATTTTCGATATCTCTTGATCGATATGCGTCCGCTCATTTTATTCATGTGGCATAGGTGAAGAATAGTGAGATAGTGGTAAGAAAATGTATGTGAATTAAAAGAATGATTCATAGGGAGGGGAGGGATGGGTTCATTAAGGAAGAAAGCTTTCAGTAAAATAGGAGATGAATGTGGAAGAGAGCAATTTCATTCTCTGGGCTTTTCAATGCTAGATAATGTATGACATCGCTATTACAAAATTTGATTTTCACTTGTAAATATACTTTTTTTAATGTGCCTGTACGCTCCAGGGAGTCCAGGCCTACAAGACAACTCACATTTGTGTTTGCACCCAAATATAGTCATTTTGCCCTTAATTTGCATCTCGGCTATCAGAGGCTAAAAACCATTAAAACCTCTGATATTCGGCCTGTCATGAGGTATGACCAGCCCAGTCCTCAATTTAAAGTTCTGTTATTTCAGTACATTGTTAATCAATGGCCGCTGCATTCAAACATTGACCAGAGGCTGGTATATCGCAAGCAATACAGCGGTTGTTAAGTTATGCCTTAAAATTTGTAAGAAAGCCTATTTGCTAAGGACTCGACTCGGACAAGCTGTGAATCGACTCGGATGGAGAGTACTCGACTCCAGCAGGATGTTGTGTGTAGGGGGTGGGGGTTCGTTCCCTGTCTGCATGTTGACGTTTTGCTTGGCCTTTGGGTACGCTCGACAAGGGAAAGTTGGATTCGGACCTAAACGGGCACACAGAGTGTGCCCATGGGTCCTCGTGAGGGTCGCCCAGAAGAAGTGAACAGAAGGGTTTGCCAACAATTGGAATGTTTGTCGGTGACTGCATTTCATACGGAACTATCTGGTGCAGCAATGGCAGTCGTAGACTCCACAAGATCTGGATGAGGTTTCTTCGTGGAACAGTCTTGGCAGCAGAACGATCAGGATGCTTCGAAGTGCAAGTTTATAGTTACGAATAAACGGAAGTTATAGTTTCAGTATGCCATTGATGTCACACCACTCTATACTTGGTGTTACAATCGCAAGTACTCTTTCATATCGACAATTTTGTCTGCGAGGCTTCAAAGGTTTTCGGTTTGATTCGTATAGACTCCTTCATGATCGTGACGTTGAAACTAATACTCCAGCTTACAGATCTCTAGTTCGACTATTTGTTTATGAAGCCTACCGACGCACCGACGATCGACCATGTGTCAGCTCCTCTTCTATACAGCTTGGGTTGCCTATACACAGCACGCGAGATTCACCAAAGCAGAATGGGTTTGGGAATCTGTTAGATTATGATATTATCCACTCCAACGTCATATCGGGGTGGCCGACCCGGATTTGTGTAATTGCCAGGAGCTCGATATGGCGTTGGGTGCAGGGTGCATGGTCCATGTGGGACAAGTTGATATAGATTCATAACTCCAGTTTCTCTACAAATAGGTTAACAAACCGTGCAAGTACCATATCTTGTTGAGCGGAACAATCGCCAATTCAGATCATTAGTGAATGGTTCTAGTTTAAGACAGGTTTGCCTTCTTACAGATGCTTCTGAAATGAAATTGGCATTGGCATTGTATGAAAATCGAATTGGTGTAAATGAGAGGTGTTCCTGGTACTCATGGTAGCATGAAAAAAAGAAAAAAAAAACAATGGTTTGGGTACAAAAAATCCGTGTTTCATTTTGGAGTAACTTTGACAGGTCAATTACATACATAGCAAGTTATGATAATAAATTTGATTGTTTCCATTAATACAATATTTTGAATTTTTCCATTTCGTATTTTTGCAGGGTTTTTGTTCCGCCATTGGGACCGCATGGATTTGAAAAAGACTGTACTACATCAGTTATGCGTTTCAATTGTTTTTAAATACTCAAGATTGCATCGATGACGATAATCTTATTTTAAATTTCTCCTCTCTCTTTTGAAGTGTATAGGAGGCTGGGGGTGGGGGTAGACGTGCATGGTGGTCGACCAATTCCATAAAAATCCCACCTGTCAAAATTACCCCGCGTGTGAAATTACTACAATTCACGGCATACCTTCACAACATTATGCAACACCTAGGCAAGGGCTAGGAATCATGGTGCCCATAGGCTTTTGTTAAAAAAGAATTTGTACATGACAAGTTTTGTCTAAATACTGCCCCTAATCTTTTTCGAAAGGAGATTACGTAGCCGGAGTTGCGAAAAGTGCATGCCAATTCATTTGCGCGGTACCGTACTGTGTAATAAGTGTCTGGTGCCTAATTGTATCACACACGAACAAAGAGATGAATGAATTTCCATTAGATGGTGACCTGAGAGATGCCCATCGACTTAAAAATGCTGGTGTGTGAATTTGCACCAATCGAGTCTTCCTGAGATATCACCATGGTTATATCCGTGAAACTATATACCTATGAACAGATTTTTTTTAAAAATAGTTCATAGAAGTCTTTATTTGTTATAGCTTTAGGTATTGCTTTGCGCTTACTGCTGATGAGCTGGTTACTTGGGCGTCTGAAAGGTTTGCCGCTCGATAACAGGTGTATTAATAGTTCCTTTGTCCCCAGCTGTGTCTATTTATGTTATAAAACGTGACAGAAAAAGCCAGATTTGGAGCTCTTTGAGTCACTCTATTTTCCTGTATGTGCTGCAAAGAGGAAGGTATGCACATATATTACCCCACGGATGAACCAGGTGGGATAAAGCGTCATCATGCAGCTAGTCCTGTCTACCTCAAAGAGGGGTACGCAATTGTGTATTTCCAACCCACATTGTGTATACCCGATGGCTGTGGGCAGATACCGTTCACTCCCAAGCTAACTAACTTTGCCTCATATTCCTCACTTTAGTTGACAATTATCATCGATAACCGCCAACGTTTCCACAGTTGCAATACAATATTTTTTTTTTTTAGCACACGTGATTTCTGCTATTTATGTACCGTACAATCTTTAACTTTAGTAGAGTCAAATGTGAGCAAATTTGCATATCATCCTCCCATCGATCAATGTCTTGCTGTGCAGGAATGGTCAACCTTCTGCATGTGGCTTAGCCTCTCACTTAGGCAATGGTTGAGAGAACTTACGGTCCAATAGTCCGCGATTAATTAGAGCTGACAGAACTACGCAAAAAAAAATCATCATCACTCCATGTAGGACGATATTTTGAGGAAGACTGTGGAATGACCCAAATTGGCCATTACTGCAATGGTGTAATTGATCATCATAATGGCACCGTCTCCCACGTGTAGGGGTCCAAGAGTACCGTAACCCCATGTTTAGGAAATACATGTGCTTTTCCCCGACCGTGATTTATCGACGCCTCATTCCTGACAAATTACCTGCCAACTACAATTCTTGTCCCCCGTGCTAATCACAGCATGAATAACAATATGCAAGACTGGTTTGGTCTCGTTGACTAACCTGTTTTTTCTGATTTGTGCCAGACTGCATTATAGTTGGCCTGTTTATAAACACACGATTCCCTCCCTGGTCTACATGTTATGGTTACCACCACCGCGGGAGTAATTCCCCACCCAGAAGAAAAAAAAAAAACCCTGAGAAAAATTGTGTTATTCCATTTGATTAAAAATATCTGTCACTACAGCAGGGGTCCTCGAACATTACGAGGGAATGCAATGCCCCCGACAGTCGAGGGCTGACCGGAGCGATTCGCACCGTGGTGTTCTCCTTCAGGGATCATTGACAAGCTACGGAACCAGCCCCGTCCCAATCTGTTGTCATTTGTATTACCGATATTCTGTTGATCCTAATGTTGCTGCAAGTGCGATAGAAAATATGCATTGGGGTGGGAGAGGAGGGGGGTAGGAGTAATCAAACCTTGCTTTGATTTACGCACCTATACATCAGAGCGTAATCACCTCTTAAACGTTGGGAGTCCAAAGTAGAGTGGGTGAAGGGAAGGGGGATGGGGTTGAAAGCAGTGAAAAACAACGTTTTGTGTTGGTGTGTGAAGGCCCTCGTGTTACGCGTCTTTTCCTCTAAGGGTGTATTCCGAACATGTTCAACCAGACCCACATTTAAAGAAGGGCCACGTAGGCCTATATTAAAATACCGTAACGGATACTCGATCGGGGTAGTCTAAGGCAAGGTAGTATGTCGAACAGCGTTTATCATGGCATAACGTGCATCTGTATATCGCAAGGGTCCGGTTACCACCCCACTCGGAGTTATTTGAAAATCATATTGGATATCGCCAGACACCTTTGCTAAATATTTGTCAGCGGAATCCTAATCTATAGCAACGTTTTCGTTAACCACCGGTCGGGGTATGTCCACTATTGTTTTAGCAGTCACTCTATACGTTGGTTATTTGTCAATGTCCATCGCTATCTCATTTATGTTTAAGGTTTCATATCAAATGACTTGTGAGCGACATGCAATGTACGTTACACATACCGTACCTACGGCATCAGCTAAGTTTGTATGCCCTTCTTTTACCGTTATGTAGACCTACTTCTTAAGTTAATAAGATAGGCGATTAGACTACTTTCCGTTATCAAACTATTTTGCTCTGTGATTTGATGGGTTGTGCAGGAGTGCATACAAAACTGGTTGACACACGGATTAGAGTGGTTCCAGGCTGGGACGGACTTTCTCCTTCCCTCACCCGTAAGAGCCTGCCCCCCACCGGGGAAGGCCGAGTGGGTGCATTAAAATAACACACACCATAGCGTTGCCCCGATACGATAGCTATTTGTAACTTTATACAAATTCTTACGTAAGCTTATGCTAAAGGTGAAAACATACCGTGCCCGGGAGCATTAACTCAATAACCAACCTCCCACAAACTCCTGCAAGGATGGAATCTCAAAGTTAGGAATGAAAAAGAAATGAGAAGAGGTCAATTAATAGAGCAAAAATGTTGCATTATTGTTGGTCAGGGAGGTGAGCTCCGCATATGTCGGGGATAAAGTGATGCCCCCACCGTCGGGCAATTCATGGCGCCACCTTTGACACTGAACTGGGCTTGCATGGACTGCCAAGGTAGTAGAGTTGCCGTAAGGTCGTAATTTCTCCTTTCGGGAGGGAGATGAGGGGCATGACCTCACTGTCCGAAACGGGACATGTTTAATTTTATTATGGAAGCTGAGAAGTCAGCGGGAGCAGCCTCGAAACGTGGCGGAGATTATGTCTACACTCGGAAAGTTACTGCCCACGTTGAACCTGACATATCTGTTGTTGATATGCAAAGCAAGAGGAAAAAAAACCTATTCGGCTCGTTTTTTATATGTTGGCATAGGTGCATGCCGCGGAAAAGGAAGCAAGTTGGCAAACAAGGATCTAGGCTACAGAATGACTGGTTTAGATTAGAACTTGCTTTTGTTCAGCCTTGGCATTTTTGTTAAAAGCATGCAGGAGCAACATTCCCTTGGTTTAGGCAGTTAGTTAGGCATTAGGTAAACATGTCACGTTGCCACAAAATAACTGGTAGGGACTGTTCCATGAACAATAATAAATGATTGGCAACATCAAACCGCCACGTTGGGCGCCCACTCACTCCAGAAAGGACATCATTCCCACATTCGACTTCCATTGATGAAATTTGTTTAAAACACAAAACCAAAAAACTTTTTAATTACCCAATTTATTTAAATATCAGCCAAATTCCTAATTCAAGAGATCAAGGAGTGGCAAAAAGAAGCAACTAGAGAGCTGATCATGTCGTCCACGCCTACCACGCTACAAAAAAGGTAATAGGTATACATGTACTAACCTGAAGATGGAAGGTTACATAGCTTCTGCAACTCGGCCTTTGTGGCACAGAGACTCTCAAATCTGTCCTCTGTGGTGCAGCACCCCACAGTCAGTCAGAGGCGGCAGTATCTTGATTGAGGATCCATGGTTGGGGCTGGTATTTTGAGGATGTGTACAAGGCTGAGCTTTGAATTCAGAGTAAGGTGTTTGCAACCTCAGGGGGCTGAACTGCTCTATAATTTGATGTGCCTACTGTTAAGGGAACTCAAAAGGCATCGGAACAATTTAAGGGCGAGAAAGCTCCTGTAGTCTGTGCCATACATCCAAATATGCTCTGGGCTGGTGGCCAGGCTGCTCCCGAGTTGCTGCATGGTCTCTATTGCTCTGTTTGCACTATTGTCATCTCAACTGATTGGAATTTGGAAAAGAGGACTGATTGTTTCTATCTGGAAAGGGCTGGTGATACTCGGGACCGCATTGACTATAGAGGGTTCCACTCCTCTCGTACCTGGTGAAGTCTTTTTGCTAGGACCATTCTGAACCGGATCCGTTTCATGCTGTTTGGGCATCAGCATCCTGAGCGGTCCAAGGTTCACTCTCCCCAGAAGTTTCTCGGTGGATCGCAAAAATGGGCTCTCTTTGTCCTGGTTGGAGCGGATGCGGAATTCCTAGGGCTATTCGTGTGGCCAGCTATATCGACTGTCACTAGGCTCTGTGTTAGGGAGGCCTCTTGGGAGGAGTATTCAACAGCCTGGTGTGCCAATTCTTGTACAACAACCTGGATTTCTCGTTTGTATTCTGGAAGTGAAAGTGTGCTGGCGGAGTCCTCTAACTTCTTCCCCATTGTCATGGGTGTGAGGGACTGCACACTGGCTCCATCACTTTTCCCACATACACTTTCAATCCATATCAACACCTTTATGGACTGGATTATGGAGGGTTGTGGATAGTAACCAACGTGGTCTCATTTGGGTGTAGCCCTCTAGAGCCTTTTAGAGTAATATGCAAGGACCATTCCCTAAACAATCGAGAAAGTTATTCTTCTCTGAAACTCACATATTGTCTGCAGGGTTCGGTTGGACAAATCCCCCCAAATTGGGGTTCTCCTCATTATAGTCCATCATGTACAAAGCTGTCAATCACTAACAGGGCATGTTAACATGATAACCTTATTTCCATGTGATCCAATCATACGTGTGGTGGAGCAATTAGGCTCCGCCCATGAGCCCCGGCCAGGCATGTTAATATTCAGATCAACGGTGAGCAGATTAAAGTGAGGTCCTACAGGCGTTTCTCTTGACAAACTGCCAATCCCAAAGACCTCATTCCTGCATATAGAGGAAAGGCTAGTTCCAACAGGCTACATTCAGTGGAGTCAGGTTTCTCACATTGAAATGTTTCCGCATCACTCGCCAAGTCGTGGATCCTCTGGTTGATGCCCGCGGTCTTCGTACGCTTAGTCGAGAGGCAATCCATTGGGCCCTCAGGTGGCATGGGACCCAAGACTACCAAATCCTTATTTTGGTGAATCTTGGAAGTACTGCCTGGGGTCCCTGTCCAGGTGTTGGCGAGAATTTGGAAGTCACCAAGTCATTTTCTTTTATTTTTTTTCAACTACCTCACTTTGCTGCATCCTTGGTTACCATTGACAGATTCATGTATCCAAGCCAGGGTTTTCAGGGAGGTGGAAATGGTGAAGGCTTAGCTGGCTGATTTGCAACTGTCAACTGCCTTCCTCTGGGCACATGGCGCGCCTCCAGGCAGACCATCTTCTCCACCAGATCCTGTGAACCAGGATCCAGTGCCGACTGCCAGGATTCTCCCACGGCTAATGGTTGGTGCAGCTTTGCAGGTATCTCAGGGAGTTGGGAGAGGGAGTGGGGTGAGGGCCAGGATCAGACTGGTGTTTACCTGAGATGCGGGTTGTTTGGTGCGGCTAGGTGCTTCCCCGGCATGTGCTCCCATGAGGATTGATTGAGTGACTGCTGCGACTTGTTTCGACTGGATTTGATAGGTTTCATTTGGAATTAACTGGGAAAGGACTAGGTTCCCCTCGTTAGTGCTTACCAATCGAGACCAGAATCTCTCGAACTGCCGCTGGAAAGGTTGCACTAATGATGCCTAAGAAGACCCATGTTAGGTGAAAAACTGGAGGAACTATCGATCCTACTAATCAATGAGACTTTTGGGCAGGTTAGGTGTTTATTGTCTTTAGGGCCATTTTATAGCTGGAGGTGATTGTCAATGAATGTTCCGGCTGCTGATGATGCAGTCAACCCCTGAGCTGCATCAAGTCTGGTAACTGTCAGTTTTGTTACGTGACCCTGCCAGTCACAGGTGTTCCCTCAGGGTGTTTAGGTTCAACACTTGACATTTTTGGTGTTGTTGAGCACCCATGAGGCTGAATGTTGAAAGAGAAAAAGCCCTTAAGTTTTTTCTCATGTTTGTTCAATTTTGTCTAGTGAACCCTGGCAGTTCATGCCTCCGGCACTTTGCGAGTTTTGTTACATGTTTATTTGTAATAATAAAACTTTGAGAATGGCTCATTTACAATAACAACACAATGTGGGGAAACCATTAGCCTACCTATCTATTGTGAGAGACATTAATGTCAGCATTTGTTGTTCTGAAATTGCGTCTTGCAACATGAAAGGGCTGGTTTTCCCTTCATGAAATTGTTATGTTAGGCTCATAGATTATTGAACTTTTTTTTGGGGAAACTACCAAGATTCAGAATATAACTGTTACTCGGGATATTATTTTGTTTGGAACAAATGTTTTTGATTCCTTGACGAGTCAGAGTAATCTATGGCATTCATGACATTGGCTGTGTGTGTGTGAGTGTGACGCCTAGCCATCTTAACACGATAACTCAACCCATGATGGGATCAAATTCAGACTTTGTATATGGTCCCCATATGAGTACATTATCCCTATTGTTTTTGGGTCAGGTCACAGTCCAATCTGAGATCAAGAGAGGTCAAGTCTGAAACTCTTGTTAAAACGATAAGTCCAGAATCCTGGTCCTATCAGGTAGAAAAATGGTTTTGCAGCTTCTTAGGGGACAGGAACCCTATAGTTTTTTTGGTTGAAATCGGGGGTCAGATGTGGGGAAAAATTGGCGAATTGTGAAAAATAGATAATTTGGCAAATTTTTCGCTCGTTAACACGATAACTTAACACCACTTGGATGGGCTCAGTGGCATACTTGGTATATGGGTTCCACATAGATGAGTACATGAGTCCCTATTGTTAAGAGGTCAGGTCAAAGGTTCATTTGATGTAGAGAGAGTAAAGTCTGAAAAATCTTCCTATACGTACGTCTGGAATGCCTGATCCAATCAGGCTGAAATCGGTATGAAGCTTTCTTACGGATACAGGACCCTATTTTTCTGGTTTACACCGGGGGTCAGAATTTGAGAGAATTTTTTTTGGGGGGGGGGGGAAATTTGAAAATTAATAATTCAGCAACTGTTAGCTCGTTACACAGAACTTGACCTCAAATTGATGGATCACGTTTCATACTGGTCTGTGGCGTTCCCCATAATATTACATGATCCCTATTGTTTTGGGGTCAGGTCAGTCATCTGAGGTCAAGATTGGTCAAGTCGGAAAATTTGTTAACCCGATAAGCCCAGAATGCCTGATCCATAGGTTGAACTTGATATGCCGCTTGTTATTAGGGTACAGGAAACCCTTTTTTTTTCATGCAGATTGAAAAAAATGTGAACTTGTAAAATTTAAAATTTGGCACATTTTGGCTCGTTGACACAATACCTCGAACCCATTGGTGGATCAGTTTGTACTTGTTTGGTGGTTCCCCTTAATAAGTACAGAACCCCATTGTCTTTGGGGTCAGGTCAGAGTGGGTCCAAAGTCTGAAAACCCTTGTGAACATGATAAGTCCAAATGGTTCGTCCAGTCAAGCTAAATTTATTGTGCAGCTTTCTTAGAGGAGTATTGTTTTCGGGCGTAGGTCGGGTGTGAATTTTGTCAAAAATTGAACAATAGTGAAAGTCATAATTTGGCTAATTTTGGCTTGTGATCACTATAACTAGACCCCACCTGAATGGATGAAGCTCTACTTAGTATGTGGTTCCTTATGATGAGTACATGAACCATATCATTTTAGGGTCAGGTCAGAGGTCATCTGAGTCACCAGAGGTCGAAGTCTGACATCTCGAAATTTAGTGTATACTTTCTTATCAAGAACGGTACACCTAGTGAGTTTTTGTGGGAAATGGGAAAATTTGTCAGACGTTATGTTGCCCTTATTGGGCTGGTATAATCTCCCATTTGTCCCTTGTCCTGGGCTGTAGGTTATCAAAAAGAGTCAAGAAATCACCTAGCCTTTTGGCTTTCTGGTTATGATTTCATACTAAGCCATGAACAATATTTCGCTATCTATCACTGGAAACATCCACATTTAATACTTCAAATGTTGAAGATATTGTTCTCAAAGTAAATTTTCCCAGCAATCTATGGAATCTGTTGTATGCTTCATAAATTGTCCTAATGGCCAATCTCATGTGAACATGACTCGACTTTTTGATAGTTTTTGGGGGGGGGGGTTTTGTTTGTGTTATTTCTCTTTATTACATCATTGCGTCAGAACTTCTTTTCCCTTCGTGTGGGACGTCCTTTGCATGAATCATTGGCCTGTGTCTGATTAAATGCCTTAATCTTGTTCATGTCTCCAATAACATTATTCCACACCCAAGCTATCTGTGTATTGGCGAAGACAGAATTCTGATTGGCTAATCCCAATCACGTGGCCTCTGTTATTTTTATCTCGCCTGAACTCTGTTCAAGGAGAGCATAGTGATCACTTTGTTGTGTGTGTCGTC
This sequence comes from Sclerodactyla briareus, assembly GCA_026419785.1. Classification (NCBI taxonomy): domain Eukaryota; kingdom Metazoa; phylum Echinodermata; class Holothuroidea; order Dendrochirotida; family Sclerodactylidae; genus Sclerodactyla; species Sclerodactyla briareus. The sequence continues at coordinate 80,916 of JAODTK010000976.1, forward strand.
TGTCTGTCCGTCTGTCCGTCTGTGCAATTTGGATATCTCCTGAACCTGTGAAATTGTCCTTGCTGAAACTTAAGTCTAGAAGGTGTACCTGAAGAGTTGTCGATTTGCATCTACTTTTCGTCCCGAAAGACCAGACTCCATTTGCATAAATTTGATGAAAATTGGCCTGGACGCTTGTGGATCAGGATACCTCTTGATCATTAGATGCATTTGGGATGCCTTTCATCAATCTAAACAACTATGAGGTAGATGAACTGATTAATTCCCGTATTATCTGTGCTCATAAGTAGTCTATTTGCATAATGTTGCGATTTTTTTGAAGTTTGTTGATTTTCTGAAACTTGGTTGAGATTCCTTTATTTTAGTCCTGAGAATTTACAGCGGGATGAGGTCCAACAGAGGTCATTTAATGTGACTAATTTGCATAACTTATGTCATTACATATCATCACTGAAAAGACAATAATGATCGAAATTATGCAGTTAGGGTGTTCGTAGAGGTTGTCATGGTCATTCTGGATTCAGTGGATCCAACATCATCTAATGACAATGTCGAAAGGTCAAGGCCGAGTCTTTAGAAAATGTGCCTATTAAGTTATAGGGCCAAAGCAATAAAACGGTTAATTTTTTTAATGTGATAGAGCTCTGTGTGCTCCATATACAAAACCAACTCCCGCTCCAATCTGACACCTGTTCTTCAAGTTTACAAGGGGTCAAAGCTCTGTTCTGATACCTTTCGGGCGATAGCATCGGGTGTGTGTATCTGATTATGTAATGCTTTTTCGGCTTGGTGCATCACTCAAGGCCAGCATTTTCATAAAAACCGTCATGCCATCAAGGTCATTCAAGGTCAATGAACTTCCAAGTAAGAACATTTTCTGCACCAACCTCTATTAAACTGTGTGCGAATATGGCCTGAAATTTGGACATGCTGCTATTATCAAGGGTAACATTTTTCAAGTCTTCAGGTCCCTTAGACCAAAAACTTCCAAATAATAATTTTCCTGTAACAACCTCCAAATACTGTATGCGATATGCTGATGTTTTGAGACATTACTTGTGCTTATTTGTGATGGGAATCATTCATAAAACTCATGTTATCCAACGTCAATCCGGCCCATTATCAGCAATCCTAATGGTGAAAGCTGAAATGAGTGAGAAAGCCTCTACCAAACTCCGTACATTTTTTGACCAATGTTTTTCATGGGAATGGCTCTACCCAGCTACCTCTATTCCGCCACCACTTCATCTGGGAATCCCCAGAGGGATTTGTTCTTCAGCCTTTCAGGGCCTGTGCCACACTACCCTGAATCTGTAAACACTGAGTGCTGACCCAGGAAAGTGACAAGATTGGTGCTGGGTTCAAGGGGGGGGGGTTGATTACATTGTTTTACAGGGTGGTGGTTAGGTATCAAACATCATCCAGGCCAATATCCGAATCCTAATGGTGAAAGCATTGAAATGAGGGAAATAACCCCTACCAAACTCCATACTTTTTTGACCTATATTTTTCATGGGAATGGGCTCACCCGCTCTCTATTTCCCCGCCACCACTTCATCTGGGGTCAATCTGGAAATCCCCAGGAGGAGATTTGTTACTTCATACTCTTCACCTTTCATGGCCGTGCCACTACTACCATAATCTTTAAACAATTAGTCTGACCAGGAAAAGTGACAAGGATTGTTGCTTGGTTTCATGATTACTTGTTTTTACAGGTGTCAATGTTAGTAACCCTGCAGTAGATGATCTTATTCCACTAGTAGTCTGGTGAGACAGCATGGAAGTATGGCTATAGAGTTGTGGAAGTATTAGAGGAGAGCTAAAATCTTTTTTATAGGTGAACTGAGTCTATACAGGAAAAGATTTTAGATTTAGACAGTAACCCTATGAGCTTGCAAGTGGGGCGCCTAGTGTCCATTTACATTGTTCGAACTTATGTTATCTGGAGGGAACTATCAACCCAGTAATTTGGTTTATAGCCAGAGAGTCCAGGGTAGATAGGATCGTGCTAAAGACCCCGTCTTTTGTTATGGTTTGCGCTATGTTCTAAGGGGAGTAGTCAATGATTGCGATGAAGTCAAATATTTGAGAGGTATTGAGATACCAGTCTGTTGTACCCAATTTAACTTGATCACTTGCTAATTGCTAGTATTCATTTGTTGCTCGACTGAATGCAATTCAGGAGAGACTTAGTGGTCACCGATGGCGTGTGTGGTTTGTGCGTAATGTTGTGGTGTATGTTGTGGTGTCACACGTGTCTCGTTTTGCAAGATTTCTTTCAAACGGTAAGTGCAATTGTGACAAAATTTTTCAGGGTAGCCCATCGGGGTTGGGTGAATACGATCTGATTAGATTTTGAAACACAAATCACTATTAGGTCTGGTAATTATCCTTTTTTTTATGTAATTTATTGTTTTAGGCTCGTTAGCAAGGTTACGGATGAACCTAGGTGCTATGGTGACTTGTGTGTGGCACATAGATGTGGGATATAAGGTATAGCTGAACTGATTACATTTTCAGCGTAAAATTGGTCATTAGTCTTCCTATTTGCAATAATTTATGCTAACATAAAAAGTTTTGTCGGATTTTCACGAAACTTGATGAATATGGTCTACCTGAAGTCCCAAAACTTTTTAACAAAGATTTGGGGTCAGTGGAGTTCATTCAACGAACTAATTTGCTACTTTATGTAAATTGTTTCAGGTTGCTCGGATTTCCATGGAACCTGTGGAGTTCCAATTTTTTTATCATGGATTCAGGGTCACTGGAGGTCATTCAACATGTCTAATTTGCATAATTTATTGCGTAATTTAAAAGTTTGCCAGATTTTCGTGAACTTGGTAAATTTCCTAAATTTGCATAATTTAGGCAATTTTAGTCACATTTCCACAAAACTTTTACTCCTTTGGTAGACATTGTCAATAATCAGTCCTCTAATTTAAAATTGGTCACTGATTAGTAGGCTGTTTTTGTTACTGCTAATACCGAAATCTTGGAATGCCTTGTAATTGTTTGCATGGTGACTGATGGAAGTAAACACTGATTGCGCAACCAGGCAAGACACTGGGGGCGATCGCCTTGTTGCAATAACAGTCATTGTTTTTGCATAACCGGCAGCTGGTCAGAGTAACACAAACATTGAATACTTGCTCGATTTGCTGCTCTTAGTAATGGCAGGTACTTCTGAGCGCAAAATAAGGTTGCGTGAGCCTTTGAAAGTTTATGTTTACACATGCAGATACGGTTCTCGGTATCCGTGCGCTTCAAAGGGTGTACTGCCTAACGGAATATGAATGGGCAAACAAGGCGTTTTCTCGTTGAATGTTTACCCTAGCAGCTTATTTACTGTTAAGAGATACAACGATATAGATATATCTGCTCGTTCTGGTAATTCTTGATTTGCGGTTTTAGAATGTAAATAAACTCCACAGGTTCGACTTTCACATCAACTGGGTTCATAAACCTCTTGAGTCTAAATTTAGCTCAATAACGAACTGGGCTGCGCCTCGGCCGTTATTTACCTAATTAAAGTCTTGACTGTTTATTCACCAGTTGCAGTTTATTCTTAAAGGACAATACAGGCTTGGATACATCAGAGGTTTCATTGTGGAGAATGGCAAACTGTTTCTATAGGTCCAAACCCCGTTTCGATACGATGTTCCTAAAAAACCTATGTGAGTTATTGGCCTTCCAAGTTTGGGCCATTAAGCAAACAAATTGGGGAGAATCCCAATGCACAATACCGCATACCATCACACATGGACAACACAGGAAATTAATGTTGTTTATTTGATTGTTTCATTTTGTTGAATAAGTCAACTTTAGTCGAAGTTCTGTTGTCTTTCTGCCACCAAATAAACCTCAACACCTACCAACCCACTACAGCAATTCTCTTCCATCTATCCTAAATTGCCTTGTTTCGAAGTGAAATCCAATGTTGAATTCGATAGAGACACAGATGTCGGAGGGTTGTGCTGAGTATGACATCATTTATTATGCATGATGGGACATTTCGACTTGCGCAATACACATGCTCTTCAACAATTCCAACAAACTCAAATAACTATAACTCGGGAACGGAGAATTCCTATGAACTTCCGGTTTGATGGACTCATTCATTTTTATCAAGCTACTAAATTAGCCCCTATAAAAATCAATCCTTCAGTTGTCCCTATTTTACCATCTTTCAACTGTATTCTGAGAACTTTTAATTTCTCAGCCTCTTCCTACCCAGCTGTTCTCATTTTATGCTTTTCTATTTTGAGCCTGTCCTCGTTCCATCAGGAATACCTCACCCTAGCTTGGCCCAGCATCTCGGTAATTTTACACTTGTAGAATCGTTGATATAATTGTGGTGACGAAATATAGCCCCCAGCTATACAGGGCTAGCACGTTTGTCCATGAACTTGTCAGCAGGTGGGGAGAAATCCCGTAGCGTTTTATTTATGTTTTAGGCCCCAGTGTGAGGCGGCTGAGATCACATTCGGGGGGGGGGGGGGGTGCTAGCTGGCTGCAGAGTTGGGAGGATATGTCCCAAATAGACTCTGTCTGTTTTAAAATCAATGATGAAGGGTGGATTTGCTCATTGCTCCAGTTCATTACTACCCAGACCCAGGAAAACGCTATTGTGGATCTGACAACCTCACGTCCTACTATAAATCGAGGCTATATTAATGATCCCAGGGTTCATTGTTCACAACAATGTCTCCATGGTTCATGTTTCTCTGGTCAATGTTCCCAGGGCTTATGTTCCGGGTCAATTGTACCTAGGTTCATTGTTTCCCAGGGTTGGATGTTTCCCATATTGTAGAATGGAATAACCAGTAGGGGTTCCCTAACCTAACCAAGAACATAACCCTTGGATTATTGAACCCTGGGAATATAGAACCCTGGGAACATCAACATTTCTGGGAACATCAACCTGGAGTGAAGAACCTTGTTATCATCGCCAGCGTCAGATAAAATGAATTGGGGACCGTGAAAACCCCAAGAACATAGGGTTCACCTCCATAGATCAGGTATGGGGCAACATTTTCCAGTCTGGGGACCAATCGTCATTTCTTCACACCTCGGGGGCCGGAGAAGTATAGTCAACAGATGCCACAAGGCCGCCATATGTTGACGCAATGAACTGTAATTGAAGAAACCCTGACCATGAGTACAGAACCAATACATGGCCAATTGTTCCGTATAGTCAGGGCGCAACACTTGAAGGGGGCGGGGGGGGGCTTACCCAGGTAGTGTGATTTTTGTCCATACAACTGGTGGTTTGTTGTGCCAAGTGGTTATCGGGACAAAGTATCAAATCATGTCATTAGCGGGCTATGTCAATGTTCCCAAGGGTTCATGTTACCAGGTCCGATGTTCGCGGGGTTCAAGGTTCCCAGGGTCCGGAGGTTCCGGGTTCAATTTCCCAGGATCCGATGTTCCCTGTTTTTGGTATATTTTAATGATCTTGAATTACGAGGTCAATGTTCCCAGGGTTCGATGTTCCCAGGGTAAGGGTTCGATGTTCCCAGGGTCCGATGTTCCCAGGGTTCGATGTTCCCCGTTTTATATATACAAAAACAGGAAACATCGGAAACCCCCCCCCCCCCCTGGGGGAACATCAAAAACCTGGGAACCTGGGCCCTGGGAACATCGAACCATGGGAAAATCGGGTAGACCCCTTCATGAGAGGGGCAGGGTTGGTTCTAATTTCCTGCCCAAACTCATTTGTCGTTCTGTGGAGCGATGAAGGTGGGCCGGAGTTAGGGGCCAATTGAACCAAGGGTTGTAGGCAGCTCAGCCTTGTTTCTAGATGTTCTGGTTCAGGGTTATAGATATCCGTCCTTTGCAGACGCTATTCTCCTCTTTGGAGCAATCCATGAGCCGAAAAACAAAACAAAATTTAGGGGGCCTACTTTCACTGTGCATGTTGCTCCGCCTGAGCAATGGGGTGGGAAGAAAATCCCACAACGGAATGGAAGCCGAAGGTAGCCACTAGTAACCCCCAGCAGGTCCAGAAATCGAAAAACAAAAACATATCCAAAAATTACTTTGTGTTTTCATACTTGGTCATTGACTGAGTGCTCCTAAGTACTTATTGTGTTTTCGTCCCCAGTAGCCAGAAGGAGACTTACATACCAGCACAACATCGACTCCGGGATAGAATTTAACTGCAAGAAGGCTCAAGTAAATATTCAGGGTAATAATATGGGTCATGATGGGTGGTAGCAATGCTTGCTTGCATTTTTCCACTTTAGGCTGAACAAGAACAGGTCCTTCATCGTTAAGGCTGAAAATGTTCGATAAAGTAGTACCCACTTCATATTAGCCGAACCATCCTGATGTGGAGGATAGCTTTTTCATTCTACGCTATCCTTTCTGAGCTGAACGATTTATCATAAATGCTCACCTTCCATTGAGTCAAAATATAGAAATTGTGTTTTTTCAAGCACTATCGATTCAGAGAAGGAATTGTAGTGTGGTCATTTTGACAATTTATGCTGAAAGGCCCCCCCCATCATCCTTGTCTCTGAAAGGAAAAAAAAATGAAAGGAATGCTTGCAGAATTGCTATGGTGTGAACCAGAATGTTAGGGCTGTTGGAGTCACAGTCAAATTCAGGCAGATCATAATCTTCTCCATCCATCCACTCACTTCATATGAAAACGATAACAAAGCCCCTATAATGGAGGAAAAATTAGAGGGAAATGTTAATTCTGGCAAATGGTGGCATTAATAGCAATGAAATGATCTGCGGCATGCATGCACTTTATTGAATCCCAGTTGAGCATATGGGCAGGGAGACTATGCTCATTTGAGTTTCCCTTGATATTATACCTGGGCAGCTCTGCTAGATGCCACTGCTACATAATATATTATAGTCAGCAAGAGGACCTTATGGTGATATATGTACGTCAATCCCTCCCATTCGCCCGTCACTCAAAAGTTGCAGGATAAGGGAGTGATTTCTATTACTAGCTGGTTCCCCTCTCTCCTTGGGTGTAATATTTCGCACCATTCCTTGCCCCTGACTACCTCCCCATTGTTAATTGCGTCAGAGAGGCCTGCCAACAAACACCCAAAACGTTTGCGCTCGCCATTGTGTTACGGTGTCGGCCCCTCCGCTTGTTGCGCAACAGAAACAGTTTTGGGGCCAGGAAAAAATCTGACCAAAAAGCCCTGCCTGTCAATGACAGGGCCCCTACCTCTATGGGTGAGGCAGGGGTGCGGCACAATAGTACAATATCGCAAGTTTTGTGCTGGGTATAGTTCACTCAGTTTATACCTCCGCAGGATGAATGGGAGTCCGTGCAATGTCCCCCGGGCTGAACAATTAGCGACCTATTTGATCCTTTCAACTCGGAGAACCAATCTGGAACAAAGTATTGTTTGTATGGGAAGTAGGAGTGTGACCACAAAAGGGACCTCAAATAATTGCCCAAAACTCTCTGATTATATTTGCTGAGGACAGGATTACCTGACCACCACAAGCTATCTCAATCTGTGCCTTTCCAGGAACTGCGAGGCTAGGGATGAGAGGCAACCACCACTGAATCAAACCATAATGAAATTGACAAGATTTTTTGTATGGTGGGGGTTGGTGGGAAAGGCGATTACCTGCTCGTTTTGGAAATTTTGAAATTTTCTTGAAATCCGGAAAAAGCCCGAAAAAAAAGGGGGAAGCTACATAGGTAGGTAATGTTAACGCATAAAACACATGTTTCCATCAATTTTTTTTCATCACCTCTATGCAAGGATCACATCTGTGGGGATGGACGGAATATACCCCCCCCACCCCCTAATTCATTCGGATGTGCTCACTGACTTTAACATATTCACGAAGTAGTTTCTATTTCAAAGCCCATCTTCCCTCCCCCCCCCACTTTTTTTCTATGGATGTGCTCCATTACTTCATGATAGGCAGGGGACACGAAGGGTTGAACAACCCATAGCCCTCTGGGGGCCACTGATGAAGGAGTAAGGGAACACCCCTAGTCCTAGAGGTAACCAGCATGTTCTTTGAAAAAAAAAGAACAATAGTGCATGTGATGTGTGAGCCATGGTCAGGCGAGAGAGAAAGTATGTGATTCTTTACACTTTACTCGAATTTCTCCTACCGTTCACTTGAGGATTTCAGCAATGGGTAAATCCAAGGAAGTTCCAGAGGAGCCAAACTAACCAAGCAGGGCCCACCAGTGGCAAGAAGGACCGGCAGGGACTGCATTTCAGGCACGAATAATGTCTTCCAAGTGAAACACACTAAAGCAAATAGGACCAAGCACAAAACGAAGGCGGGTCACTTCTCTACATTGAGCAAGGTGAGGGTATGACGGTCCTCTATGGTGCAGAGGGGTGAACTAAATGCTCCATGTAAGGTTGCAACCACAAGTTGAGGGGTCCAATCGATTCACTGCCAACTTATTACCTCTCCATTCTGGGGGATCAAAAGCCGAGAAGAGCAACGTTTGGTGATGATGAAAATCATCATGTATGAAGGTCCCCATAAAAAGTTGGTGGTTCAAGCCGCCTGGCCCTCTTGGTGGACATAACCTTGGTTCCACAGCTAATCCTCCCTGCCTGATTCAGCCTTGTATGCTGTGTATGCTACACACAGGTCATTTGACAGGCAAAGTGCCCAATTTCCTTTACCCTTCCCACCCCCATCCTGGCGTACATAATACATTCGAGTCAAAGATTTCAGGGCAGGAATGAATGTGGTGGGGGAAGGGGGTGGGGTGATCTGAGATTGTTTGGGTAAGTACTGTCAGGAAAACAATGTTGGGGGGACATTTTCCTTGGTTGTTGCATGGTGGTGGCAGGAGGTCTGAGGTGGGGATGGCCATCCGATGATTAAAATATATTCGGCCCACGATAGGCAAGATGTGGATACAGATAGGATGAGATACACATGCATTATAGATATGTTGTATGGACTTCATTCAATGTACAAATTTCTGGAAAACACTGACATATGTCAGGAAAGAGATTTAGTGCGTAAGTTTCCCAGATTTTGAGTTCAAACCTCAAGATGGCCTTGTTGAACTTGCATGGAACATGAGTGGATATCTGAGCAAGCATATAAACATGGAGCCAGCCGACCAGGAATTCAGAAGACCCTTGTCTGGACTTCATAGTACATCTCCAATTCGTAATTGTTTCTAATCAGTAACGTTTTGAACTACTTCCTCCATGTACCATAGTTGATGTGAGTCATTGGGTATTGGATAATATTGCTATTCTACATTGATTGTTTCTCAATGGTGTCTGACTAATCTATATACTTCCAGTAATGTCAACTCCAGGTTTCAATCTGAATCGCTGTTTCTTCCATGCTGAAGTGACTACTAGGTCTCGTTAAGAGCAGGCTGTATTAAACTCCCAGCATCATGTAGTGGTTCTTTCTTTCATGCTGAAGTGACTACTAGGTCTTTGTAGAGCAGGCTGTACAATCCCCTAGCTTTATGTTAGTGGGGCAGAAAGGTTATGTTCCTCTGATTATAAGTTCAGTTCGAGTTTTTTTAGCAATCACATCGATGCCAGTCTTGACACACACGCTGCACGAAATGTGGGCATATCAACCTTTCCAAAACTCCCTGATGAAAACTATATCCTACCAGCACAGAACTTAAAACACCCTCTGTCCCCACACCCCCCATCCTCCTCACAAAACACTCACATCAACAATAATATAGAGGGTTATGATTATGATATAAATTTAAAACAAAAGGGCGGCTTGTGACCAGTTGCAAAATTAGAGTAGTAACGATAGCCCTGTGGGTGATTGAATGAAATCGGGTCTTGCTATAACCCCAACCCAAGCAGTCATAAAGAATGTACAATTGTTGACGTGGAGTGCACCGGCGCTCATTGCCGAACGAGAACTGTAGACTCAGTCCCACTCCATCTCCAAATTAATTGCGAGTCCGGCAGCTCGGAAGGGGCATTCGCGGCTGTGCCTGCACAAAAAACTTTTGGGTGCCCCTGTATTTTTGCTCATATTTGCAAACATGCTAGAGACCTCATTAGTCACTGCCTAAAGCACGCAGTGGGCACTCGGATGGTGTGACTTTGTGTTTGGCTTCCCTTCAGGGACTAGAGCATCCTGCTGGTCCAGCTTGACGTCCAGGGTGGGCACAAATGTCAACACCATTCTAAAAATCATTCTGTACGAGTATGTATCTAAAACAAATTGTTTCAAACTTGGAAGCTGCAATCACCTGTAGTTTAAACTTGATATGAGTGGCGGGGGTGTGGAAAATGGGCGAACAGGAATACAATATCCCCCCCTCCAACTCTTCCTGGCTTCATGTTCCACTTTTGGTCGGGTCTGTCATGTGTTTTAACTGAACAATAAGGGTCTTTTTCAAACTAAACCTATCAAACCAACAAAATCATTGGCATGGGCCTCATGGAAAGAAATGGTGACGATGACATAGTATTAACTGAATTGAAAACCTGATCCTTATTAATTTCCTTGTCTCCCTGTTGTTCTGTATAATGCTCTGAAATAATGCTCAAACCTGATATCTGTATTGACAAAAGGTTAAACAAATAAAAGAAACTATCCACCCAGATAAATGGTGAGCCAGACCCAACTGTTCTCCTAAACTAATGACGCATCAGTTATTTCACTCACTTTATAAAGGGTCGTAAAACGAACATTAATCCAACCCAACCAAATCATTGGCCTTGCTCATTGGAAGAAATGGTGGACGAGTAACATTGGAAACTGAACTGAACCTTTGACCCTATTTTTTCACCAGATCAGCGATGCATGATAAAACCCTAACCTGCATTATTCACACACACTAGTGGCCAATAGTGTGTGGTTTAAAGGACAACTTCAGGATAATATAAAGAGGCTTAATATATTAGCTGAGAGAGACATGCCTCAGGGCCAAATCCGAATTCATACGACTTTCGTTACAGAGTTTACGTCCTTATGAAGTCCTTTGGCAATGTTGTATTGTGCAAAATCATGCATAACAAATGATGTCAATATTTGCCACAACCCCTTGCAACACAATCTTTGTTTCCTATTAAAACTTCCTACATAATTTTCACTTCGAAAAACAGTCGTCTATGGAGAGTTGTTGTATTGGTTTTTGGTAGTGTTCGAGGTGATTACTGTGAGAGAAAGACAACAGCATTCTGCTTTTTAAAATGTTGAATTTTAATAACAAAATGAAACACTGCCAATACCTGACATAACTTCTGGCTGTCCAAGGCGAGGTCATGTCGTTATTATTGACACTATTGGGAATCTCCCCAATTGCTCTGCAAAATGAACCACTTTTAAGGCTAAATAACTCCACATGGGAACATCGTATTGAAATGGGGTTTGGACCCTAATAGTACAAGTTTTTCCATTCTCCTGATATACCCTCTGTTGTTTTCCAGACGCGGCAGGTTCGGGTCCTTTGATGGTGGGTTGGTGTCTGATTGCCTTTGCAAGCGGGAGTGGCTAGCCTAACAATAGGGTAGCCATTGCAGCAGGCCGTAGCGAGCGGGGGGGTGGTGGGAGGTTGCACACCCCCCCAAGGTATGGGTGTGGGGGTGCCTGTTCTGCACTTTTCGCTGTCCTGGGTTCGGGACCAAAGTAGAAAGAGGAAAGTGAAAAGAGAGGTAGAGAGGAGAGGAGGGAGACGGGAGAGGGTAGATAGTGAAAGGAAGAGAAAGTGGGAGAGGGGAGAGAGGGTGGGAAAAAAAAAAAAAAAGTAAGGAGTGAAGGGGAAGGCTGTGGCTAGTTAATGGAAATGAGAATCGAAGAAAAAAAAGAACGGGAGCCAGACTTTATATCGGCTATTTCGACTTTTGGCTCTTCATCTAGTCGCAAGAGAATGGCACAAAAACCAACCGGCAACATCTACGTGACGGGCCCTTCGCCGTCGGTGTAATTGACGCGTGACCGAGTCTGTCGCAAATTCCTAAAAGGGTGAATAATGCGTTTCGTCTTGACATCTTCTTTTCCATGAGACTGCCAGTTCTTTGAAGTTTTTTGTTTCTGGTCCTATATTCCAGAGATTAAAAAAATTCAAGCCAGCCATTTTGCTAAAATCAATTAATAAAGAATTTCCCAGATGAACCAATGGAACAGTCGGTTTTTTTAGTATTTCGGGAATCATGCGAGCGGCAGAGCTAGAGTGCAAGGCGCGAAAGATAGAGGGCACCCCCCAGAGGTTTTTTTAATAAAAACTTCAGGCAGGAAACTAACAAACTTTGAGCACAGAATAAGTAAAAACCTGGTTAGAGATACCCTAGAATGCATTTATGGAAAGAAGAAGTACTAAATGACCGAAACTGCCGATCAATGCACTATTGAAGTGCCAAATTTTGGCGAGCTTCGCGCACAGTGGGAGTTGATGGTCTGATTCATATACTCACGGCTTGCAGTAAAATGTGGGCATTGTTCAGGAATCGGGCACAAATTTTTGGCGTTCCAACTTGAAGGGTTCGCGTACATGGTGGGAGGGGGCGAGTAATTACTGAATGCCAAATTTCACTGAAAAATGGCACCAATTGCATATGAGGACGTTTCATATTCAAAATTTTCCAAAGGGGAGGGGGGACACCCCATCCCCTTTGACCCCTCCCCCATATCCCAGTCACCATTGCCAGATCCGTCAGCAAAACATATATCTCTACACCCCCATCATCAACCTTCGCTAAGCCCCTGCAATTCAGCTGCGTCGAAGGCAGTTATCCTAATCAAAGGCGGAAAGAGGTGGCATGCAATATGATGATTGATGATAACATTCAATGTTGCATCAAAACACATACGGTATAATCTGAAAAATATTCAATCTCATCCCCCCTTTCTAACTGGACAGGGGGAGTTATAACTAGGAGCATCAGCCCAAGCTGAGTGCTCCAGCTGTCTCCTAGTGCAAATTATCAGCCAAAGGCCAAAAAATGTGAATTAAGAAAATATCTTGTACTAGTAAGTAGTCTTAATGACACCTCATTGAGGCTATATGTTCCATTTTTGCTCATTAATATATTTAGTATGTATATATTTATTATATTTTATTTAGATATTCGAAGAAAACATTGAAAAGAGCACATGCCAGAGAATTGGGGGAATACAGGTATAAAGCGAAATGTAACCATTTACCCATAAATCTCATTCAAGCGCCCATTTTCTCTTTGTGATACAGTAAAATGTGTGTTTTTCATTCCTTGCCAAAGTACGGAGGAACTTGCTGTCATGGGGGGGGGGGAAACCAGGGGGTTGTGGTGTTTTGGTTGTTGGTGGTTGTTTTTTTGATGACTAGCATTGGTTTAAAACGATTAACTAAACCCCACTTGGAGGATTCAAGTTCACGCTTGGTATATGAGTTCCCCATAATGAGTACATGATCCCTATTGTTTTGGGGTCAGGCAAAAGGTCTCTGAGGTCAAAGAGAGTCAAAGTCTGACAATCATGAAATCCTCGTTAGCACGAAAGTCCAGAATGCTGGTCCGATCAGGTTGGATTGGTAAGCAGCTTCCTTATGGAGATTGTTTTAGGTGCAGAACGGGGGTTAGAGTGGCAAAAATTGGGATTGTGAGAAAATGATAATTTGTCCAATTTTAGCTTGTTAACAAGACCTCGTCTGAATAGATGTAGTTCATACTTGGTAGTGAGTTCACAATAAGTACTACATGATCCCTTTTGTAAATCTGTGTGAGTATGTGAACTTGACAATGTTAGGTGATAAGTCAGGATCAGTAAAGGAATTACTAAGCCTTTGGCTTTTTTGGTTCTGAGAAGTGTTCCCAATAAAACGAAAATGCAACCAGGCGATAGTGATTCGCTGGCCATTTCTGCCAATAAAAAATGGAAGTGTTCCCATTTAGCAAGATCCATAACCCCTATCAATATGGGGGACTTGTGTATACTGTTGGCAATGTTGTAAATCCACTTAGTCAATGAATTCAAATTGTAGTCCCAAAAGCAGGGCATTTGCTGTCATGGTTGACTGCTGACTGACATGGCATCGAAAAAAGATGTTTCACCCATGAAATCCGAGCCACCAGCGAACAAAAGGTGGGACCCCCTGTGTGGTTTCTTCACCATTATGGTGACATCCCACTGGAATATCATGCTGGGCAAATATGAAGTCACATATTTACTTGAACAAATATTATCCAGCGTAAAGTATACCCCCAAAGCAGGGGAAACGTATGACCAGTAGCTCAGCTGTTAATTGCCCATCGGCCCTTTTCGTGTTGCAGCTTAATTTCTTTGCAATCGCTGTTGTTTATATTTCTCTGGTTATTCCGGTTATGTGACATATATTTTTCTCAAGATAGTTGTAGCATGGAATGAATCTTGGTGGGGGGGGGATGCAGTTATGGCCCAAGGAAAGTGCGCATGCATTTATAGCCTCACCCTATTGGCAAATTAAATGCAATTTGGGGGCCCTTAATGGACACATGTTGTTGCAATATTTGAGAAACAACAGCTGTAAGACGTCTACTGAACAGTGAAACAAAGTGGATTTTGTGTTTAAAATTGATTAGTCGCTTGGGGCATGGGGGGTTCTGACCATCCCCCAGTTCTTGGGTTGCAGGTGCCCATATTATGCTCATCCGACGAGGCAGCTGTCAGGTACTGGTTTGCCCCAATTATGGTGCGCACTTTAAATGACTGGTCGATGGGTGTTTATTGAGTCATCATATTTGTTCAGACATTCCAAACTAGACTTGTACTTGCCATGCACTCTGAGGACCTACAGTGACTTAAAAATTATCCATTTTTGGTCAAGCACGATATGAAGTCCACAATGCACCCATTTTATTGATATCTAACTGAAAAATTGTATTAATTATGTAAATTTGACCTCTGAAAATGACTTTTATCAGGACCAACTTTCGTTTTTTTTAAAATCGGACAAAATTTGAGAGAAGTCACAAAAATTATCCTAACCCTATCCTAACCTATCAAGATTTCTTATGGTAGACAATTGTGCCCAAGTTTTGGCGTCAACAGATATTTGAAGCACTGGAAGGTTATACTCTAAACCAAACATTCCATGTGGAGAAGGCTTGCCTACACCCAAAAACCATAATATCCCCCGACCCAATGATTCAGTCTGCACAAAAATAAAGACATAGGTGATTAGACAAAAATAATACTAATGATGAAAATTGTGTATTTTATAATGTGCCCAATATCTACAGATGAAATCAAATGCCACGACAATAGGAAGTCAAATAAATGTAGGAGATTCAGCACATTAGAAACAAAAAATCTTTGCGTGTGTCCGTCCAGGTGTGGTGGGACTTGTAGCCACCTTGTGGTCCTTCCAAGATGGCCGATGTGGTTTTTGAGCTATTGACCTCTTGATCAAGAGGGGATCTACCATGGGGTGACTAATAGATTTGGGTTAAAACTGTGCTGTAAGCTTATCAAATACGGTTCATGGTCAGTGATGTTAAACAGAAAATGCTGTGAAAGTGTGCCAAATCACCAGGCTTTCAGAACCACAATTATGCCATCATGTTGACAAGCCCACGTGGTTCTCAGGAGGCTTGACCGAGTGACCCCAGTGCTGGAATTTCCATCCTCATTTTGGGGTTTGGAAGAAAATTATGATTGTTGCAGGCATGTGGGGTGGATTGATGTCACAAAGCATGGCGTATTTTAGTCATAACCAAAAGAAATTCCCCCCCCAACTACAAATGATCGTTTACATGTGCGGTCTAAGCTCCCGCGTCCCTTTCTGCAAATTTGGTCCATATAGATCGCATATTAATGCATTAGAAAGATACATGCCAGCCACAAAACCCAGTACCCCTCATCAATTTCAATCAAGCACCCCATACCAGGTCTAACCCAGTGCCGGCCCCAGTATTATGTGTGGCTTCAAAACTGGCATATGATCGGTGCTGTATAGTCAAGTCCGGCAATCCGAGTCAGAAGTCCAGACTCGACTACAGCACTGGCATTTGTCAACTGATCATGGGAAAGCTGTTGGTGCAATCAGTCCAGCGTACAACAACCAGCAATTAACACATAATAATGTTTCATCTTAAATAAAAAATCACTGACCCTCTCCCCTTCCATGCCCACACGTACACAACCACACCCCTTGTTATCAGTGGTCCTACTTGGCTAATGGTAGGTGACCACTCCTAAATTAATCCAGGTTATCATTAAAATTGCACAAGTTGTGACCCTGTTTCCACTGGTTGTTTATCTTGGGGGTATCATGCAATATGTGGGCACCAGAAGCCCATTAGCCAATCTTCAAGAAGAACCCAGGAATGTAGTATACCAGTATACTCGTTAATATTACTGTTCAGTGGACGTTTGACTGCTGTTTTGCATTAATATACATAAGAAGGCCACCTTTGCATCCACAGGTCTTAAATCATATTTTCAAATAGGAAGGGGTGAGAGCAGCCTCCCTCTTAGATCACAACCTCCCCCCCCCCCCCCCCCACTTCCCCCATCCAGTGTGCTATTATATATATATGTCTTTAACAGAAATGAAGGTGGCAACTTCCTGTGGTGTGATGGGAAAATTCAGTCCTGAATTACATTGAATCAAAACTGGTATGGTCCAGAGTTCTTGCAAAAAATTCATTGTATGACATAATGGCTAGGTCGGTAGCTTTGTAGCATGATATGGTTCCAGTGGGTAAGAATATGGCCATAAAATAAAGTAATTAAACAGTTTGGTGCTTTGGTAATTCCATTGGTATGTACACAGGAATACAGGATCACCTTTACAATAATAACCTAGTTTTGAAGGGTCTGCTTTATTCACCCTGTGTCACCTGTTATTATGATCACCAAACTTGTGGTGATATCGTGCCACAACAACTGTGATTGTAAACATCTTCGTAGCTACAGAAGCGAAATTACATGAGGTCCAAACAGGTATAAAATTGTACCAGGTTTTATTTTAATGCCTACCCAGCTAGGTTTTCAAACCTTATGATTAGTAACCTGTAAACCTGACCTTTCATGATTTCTGATTTCTTCATGTGAATTCCTGTATGTAAAAGAGAGCATGATATCATCTATTAATGCATGCGAATTAGCCAGGTATTTAATTCTCAAATTTATGCTGGAAAAACATTTTGATGAAGGACATGCATCTTCTGCATCCAATTGAGCTTCAATTGTAAGGCATGACAGATTCAACAAGACCTCGCTGGCGGGTAAACCGCCAACGTGTATATCTCCACTTTCGATCAATCAAGGTGACATTGTTCGCCTTGTTTTTTTATCAGAAGGGGATTCGTGACCCAGGAAGGTGGGAGATTGGTTCCCAATGCACACACCAATGCTCTGAAATATACAATCTGCAGTAAACATCAGTTCTGTCCGAATTAAAAATGGCGCCAGGTTGGGTCGTAAAACAATCGCATGAATCGAAACGTGCAAATTCCAGTGGCTGAAGGATTGCATATTTCGTAACAAGGTGAAGAGGCACAAATTACAACTTTTGACACGCAACCAGCTGAAAATTATCAAGAATGTGGATTATTGGGGGAAAACTGATTTTTGGTCAAATTTTTGACTTTTCAAATATATGTTCTTTTTTTCAACATATTTAGGGATTGGAAAAATTTAATGGTTCCAATTTTCATAACGAGGTTTTGAGACAAGGAGTTTTAATTCCCAGCATTTATGCTGGACGAATTCCTGAAATTTTCTATGAACATGTTTTTGTCTCAACCTGAACCAAAGTCAGGAAGAGGACTATTGATCCTGAGAATAGTCGATAGATGTGGAGTATCATGTCTAATTTGCATAATTCAGGCAATTTTATTCACATTCCACAAAACTTATACTCCTTTGGTAGACATGGTCAATAATCAGTCCTTCTGAATTTGAAATTGTTCACTGATAGTAACTTTCCTGTTAAATGCTAATGCCAAAATCTGGAAGCAGCACATGGAATGTCTTATAATTGTTTGCATTAGGGACTGATGAGAACCTGACCGTCTTCTCGACAACCAGGGAGACATAGGTGATCGCCTTGTGTTTTCCTTTTCGGGAGGGGGGACTGCTGTTTTCAGATGTATTTTGACAACTTTGCGAGATGATTGGAGGGAGATATTACTGGGTAGTTTAACATTTCCAGGGGTGCCCACGTGACACTATAACTATGGGGATTGCCCTCTTGTTTCATTTCATTATTCATGTAACTCCAGTGAACTTTTCTCTTTTCACCTCCTGCCCTCAAAATGATTCCCCTTTCTTTGTTTGCTCCTTCCCAAAAATCCCCCAAACCCTCCTGGCCACTTTTCTTCTCCAAATTTACTGACTCTCAATGCAATATGGTTCATTAAGCAGAGTGTGGAACAATGCCTTATTCTGCACAGAGATATTGAAGAGAATTCAGTCTATAATTTGTAGTAGATAATTCCTATTTTTTTGAGATAGACATCTGCAGTTCCTCCAGTTTAAGCAGGGTTGACAGGGTGATTAATTTGTCATTGTTATCAGCCAATCACCCCCACTGTGGTGCCAAAATCAGTAGCATGGTGCTCCACTAGGTCACTATCATCAGGTCATAAATTACTATTGAATAGGCACTGGTTCAGCAGTCCAATACTCTGTGTTCACATGTGATGATGCATGCGCCATCACACCACAATCCACGTTGCGGTCAACCCGTATTCTGTTCACATGTGCACCCATCGTCATGCATTTGGATTTAAAACATAGGCTAGTATGTATCGCTACCAAATACAGCCAAAATTATGTGCCAATGTTTAAAAATAACTGAAATCACAAACATCAAACTGGTGAGACTAATCGAATATGAACACAGCGATCCAAGCGCCAACTAGTTTCGCGGTGTACCAGCTAGTGCACCACCTACTACCAGTGATTCTGAGACACCGATACAGCGGGTTTTAAAAGACGGTGCACCAAGATTTTAGGTATATAGCGTTCACCCCGCAGGGAGAACTTCTCAGTGGTTAGTTAGTCTCTGGCGATTTTTAATTGGGACCCCTATGTCAATACCCTTATTGTAGTGTCACAAATCAACAGGATTATCTCTCTAGTATCGATGCGCTGGATTGCACATTGGTTTACACCTTGTGAAGCAATGATCTTGATCACACGTTGCGTTCACATGGCAATTTGATGACGGGTTGATGACACGAGGTGGATCTTGATGATTGTACACCAGCTGTGATCTTACACAGGAGCGGCATTTTGATGGCACGTCTGTTCACATGGACATTTTGATGACAGGTTGACCCACCGGGACAAGGGGGGGGGGGGGGGGGGGGGGGGGGGGGGGGGGGGGGGGGGGGGGGGGGGGGGGGGTTGCGTGATCAGATGACGCGTACGTTATCACATTTGATCACAGGGGTGGGATAGTCCTGTTTGTAGGTACACATGATTGACCTCAGGAAAAGGGCAGCCCTGTGCAGGTGGAGAGGGGGTGGGGGGGTGTCAGAAGAAAACCTAAAATCAGTCAGTCACCTTGGTAGGGAACAGTTATAAACTCAAGACCAATTACATGACAAGTGCGACCTGGATTCTGGCATTGGCTAGTAGGGTAAAAGCTTCCAAATCTTTGGTAGGAGGGTAACTTATTTTGAGTGCTAGGTGGAATAGTGATTTTGTTGCCTGTGTTTATGTACAATCAATCAGCAAGTTTTTCAACTGATAAAAAGTCTACCTCCCAAACTTGCGAGTGTCCTGCATGTAGCTACATCAAGTCCTCATGTCACAGATGATGCGCAATATCTGTTCTGGCTAGTGGCAAGGGTGGCGCCAGCGAGGAGGGGGGCAGGGGATCCATGCCTCCCTCCATCGGAAAACTCTTGCCCCCCACCCCCGTTGGGGATTTTTCCCATCTCCGCGGGGAGCCCGAGTGGGTACGCTAACATTCACACAAGACCGGACACCTCGAAGAGGGCCTATTCCCAGAACAGTAGAATATCTCAAACCTTCTTTATAGCAAAAATTCTTATATTGTTATTTTTTGGCGCGCTTCACACGCTTCATATCTTCGTGATATTGCCAGTTCTTCCTCAAGTTTACAGAGCAGCGTATCCATCCTGCTATCTTCCTACATACTAACAATCGTGGCATATATAGATAGAATACATGAGTTTTATGAATATCTTCGCAAGGTTCTGCAAAAAGATTAATGTTACAATTTTGTTGGGGAGGATGATCGTTCTACCGTCTACCACTTGGACCCCCGTCGGGGAACTCAGACCCCCCGTCGGGGAACTCAGACCCCCCGTCGGGGAAATCCTGGTGCCCACACCGGCTAGTGGTTATTGTATTGTAGATATTTGATATCCTTTGTTAGAGTAAGGATCAGCATAGTAGGATAGGGTTAGCATAACCAACTTCAGAAGTTCTTCCAGATAGCAAACCCACCGAGGACCTCCATTCAGCGCTAATACAGACGGATGCAATCTGATGATCTCGCCTAGATTCTACTGTCCCAGGTCCGTAGGAAAGTGGATTGGATATGGGAGAGTGCAGAGTCATGACTCCGTACAGCTCTCGCAGATTTTAATTCCGCTGTGGATGTTTCGTCAACATTAAAGATTGATCGCTGATTGATCTCTGGGCCAGTATATGGTCTCTAGGGGAATAATCCTCATTGTCATATGGCCCCATCAGTGAGAGGAAAATAGAATACGGTTAATTCAAATAAAAGATGGGATCAATCCGGTACAGTTGCTTGGTGCATTGCATTATTAGCACATTAACCTAATTAGTTGTTTGACTAATAAACGGGTGGTTTGCAATACATCGGGGTTCTGATGACTCTGTTTCCCTGTGGACTGTGTGACACATAAATAGATTAAATGCAATAACATGTACTGCTCTGTTTGAGTCCTCTGTCTCATGGCCACCCATTCATCTGAAGCGTTTCATTACTCCTTCCCTTTCATATTCCTCATCAGTTCCCACCCACTAGGCCCTCATCTCGTTAGTCTCCTCCTCAATAATCTGTCTCACTATAGTCCCTTGTCCCAAATCAATACATTAGACCTCCTGATGTATTGAAAATTTCAAGCTGTGTTTACTTAGCATGCGAAACATGTACAGTTGAATAGTCTCATGTGGATCGCACTCGCGAAGACTCCTCATTTGTTTTCTCAATTAACATTCTCTTGGCATACAGATCAAGAACTATGGAACATGGACTAAATATCTTTGTTACTCAGATTGAAGGCCATGTGGTATAGTGTAGTTTCCAGTAGGGTTTCTCTCTACATATTCAGTTTCATACTGCATCATACTAAAGTGTAATGAGGATTCTACAACCCTGCTCGTGTTTTTTTACGGACCTACTACATGCTGATTTGCTAAACCCAGTAACGCGACTGTCCTCTATTCTGTGTCAACAACCTCGTATCCTATCAATTTAAGACTTGTTCAAGTTGTCAGGTCCATTTTCGGAATCACGCAGCTGGTCATAGTACCACACAATCGAATACTGGCTCGATTTGCTAGGTCAATAGGTTAAACGCGTACGTTCAAAAACCAAATGTGGGGTTCGTGAACCTATCGGGAGTTTATGTTTCACACGCGCAACCTGTTCCGATTATACGCGCGTTCAAGGTGCACTTGCTCAACGAATCAAACGGGCGAAACGACGCATCGCTCGTTGCATTGGAGAACGCCATGTTCACACGCACAGAACCCTCCAGTTCGGCACGCGTGGTTTGTATTGCGTCTCCGTACGCACAGCACGCACTGCCAATCTTTTGTGTATGGTGCGAAATGCAATTCACCTTGATCAAACTAACGCAATAAGTTACCCTAGCTGCTTATTTACTGTTTAGAGATACAAAGATATAGATCTAGAGATATAGATATCTCTAATCGTTCGGGTAATTCCTGATTTGTGGGTTTGTAGAATAGGAATAAAACTACAGAAGGTCGACTTTTACTGGTTCATAAAACCAGTCTCGACTCTGAATTTAGCCTAATAACGAACTCGGCTGCCCTCGTCCGTTATTTTACCTAAATTCATACTCTCGACTGTTTATTCGCCAGTAAAAGTCTCCCAGTTGCAGTTTATCCCTTAAATCCCCCTCAGGGGGTGTTCATTAGGTATGTAGATGCATGTACCCCACCCCCTGGGTTCCACTATCGCCACAACTCATGTGCGCCAAGTAGACCATAGAGTAGGTGTCTCCTGTGGGACCCTTGAGGCGGGGGGGGGGGGGGGTGGGGGGGGGTGGTTGACTACAAACATCAGCCAAGGTTTGATTGATTGAGAGGCTAGTCAATTCCAATGAAACTCACAATAGCTATTGAAGTATGTAATTGATTTTGTTATTATAGTAAGGATGTACGACTGCCTGATGGATTATAGTGACATGGCTGACCTAATATGTGTTGCGCAAAAAACATGTCTAGAAACCTTTGATGGGGGTGGGGCATGACTGGTTGCCGACCTTGGGGGCCAGGTTCCCTTCCCGGTTGGATCATTTTTGCTCCCTGAGATGCGAAATGGTGCAAATGTGAACAATGTCAAGCAACAATATTCAATTTTTAATGCCTAAATTCTTTAGTTGTTTGGTTGAACTGTCAATGAAAGGGGGGGGGGTGGGGTGGAACAGGGCTGCCCCCCCCTCCCTGGATCCCCCCATGAGTCCAATCATGAAGCTAGCTCCATGGTCATAATACAATTATGTAAAGTTGACTAGACCCTCGGTACTTTCGATTGTATCAAGGAAATTCAACCCTTAAACAAGATATCAGCTTATGTGCGCATGTAAATGGCACAATCCACTACTTCCTTAATGTGACATTTTGAGAGAGGGTGAAAAGCCTCTGTGATACCAAGCCAATGCAAAGCAACATATTCTTTCAAAACCTGTAACAAATGAAAAGTAACTGGCATGTGAATGAACACTGGGAAGCTACATGCAAAAGTTGGAACATTTTTTGCGTAAATCCTCGTATCTCCCCTGTCCCACTGACGTCAATAATCCTTCAAGTTCAAGTACATTGAATTAACTCAACAAGACAGTATGCTAAAAATCTTCAACTTCGGGGTGTGGAGTTTCGATATGAACGTTTTCCCCAGCCAAATAATATCTGACAATATGATTAATCTACATTTTTGGCTTTTGGCAGGTTTTAGACAAGAAGAAGGACTACCAGCTACGAAGGTTAACCAGGAGTACAGGGAACTCCAGGACATGCTGCACAGATCATCAGTACCTCCAGCATCAACGCAGAAAAAGAAAGAGGTCAGAAAAATTCCTCAGTGCAATTCAGGGTGGTTTGCCTGAGCTAGGAAAGGCTGTAGCCTACCTGTTGCCACTCGGAAAGAAGTTTGTTACTGATACGTGGCCATGCTTGTTCACATCTTCCTGAGTTGTCATAGATGTTCTAAACAGACCTCGGCCAAAAACTACAGGACTTGGTTCCCTTAAGAAATCTTCTAGGTATGGATGGTGAATAAAGCATGGGTTGAAGAATTGCACTGACTACCTAGGTTCAGGATTTTGTTTCATGTTATGTTTTGTGTCATTCAAGTGAGTTAATAGGGAGGCCCCTGACAAATTTGTTGACTACTTCTCAATCAGGGTGCCATCTAGACCAGGTACCATGGGGGTCTAATCAGTGAAGGGTCCCAAGGTACTTTTTCCACAGTTTAGCCTAACATGTCCGGAACAGGAAAAGTGTGGGGTAAAGCCCTGGTAGCCAGAACCCCCTCCCCATTTGTGCAGTCCCTGTAAATCAGTCTGAAGATGGTCCCCTCAGGTTTATTGTTCCTCGGACTAAATGGACAGCTTTCGAAGACGGAGTGCTTCCAGTGGTGGGTTCTTGTGAATGGAACAAACCTTCCTGATAAGGTGAAGTATTTATATACAGAACTCTAATACTTGATGATCTAAAGATGCATTCGTTTAAATTGGCAGTCACAATTTTTTTTGCACAGATGCACAAGTATGTGCTGCATATTGGTGTTTGAAAGAAGTTTGGATTGACTGGGGGGAGGGGGAGGTACTAGGGGGGTGCATGACCCACATCGTGTAGACCCTCTCAACTTTTGATAGAAATGATTGGCAAACTAGAACATATCATGCAGAAACACAAGGTTCTGTGGCACAGATCACAGCATCCCACCCTCAAAACTTAACCAAGCAGTCATTGGTGATGTGTATGCTCCACTTGCAATAGTTATTGCTACTATTTGAGACCCCAGTTTTCACTGTGGATCAACCCCCCCCCAGGTTGAATGTTTCTCCTGTGGTAGTTGAGGTGGATGTGACTGGACCAATACCCCCAAGATTATCCCTGATTCCATGATTTCTTTTTTTTTTGGGGGGGAGGAGCTAGGGTTTGGGGCATATGTTTGGAGGTTTGTGGGTGGAGGGGGTAGCTGTCCGGCAACTGAGGTGACAGTGAGGTAAATCACAACTTCATTGAATCCGACATGATTGTGACCCAATTGTCCAAATTGTAGAAGGGGTACTGTTCGGTGAATTGAATTGGAGCCTGATAGATAGTTAATGAGATAAATGTTTGTGTTTAATGTATTTGTGTATTAGAAGGTTTTTCGCCCATGCAGATTACCCTGTTTCCTGGGGCTACTCATATTTTTGCCTTAAATCAGAATTCCATAATTTGCTTTTGCCTCACACAAGATTGTTCAAAAGCATGTAACAGGTGTAGAAGTTTCAAACTTCATACAAATCTTAACCACTGGGTCTGGGAAAGGAGGCGAAATCATGCCTCCTCTCTATACAGAATAGTCCGTCATATACAAACCCTTGCTGTAACATATCTGATTAACCCAAACAATGCATGTGCCTGATATAGGCACAAACCCGGTAGTCTATCAAAGAGAGCCTGTATTTTCAACTGACAAAGTGCTTACAGAAAAATCAGTGGGTTATATAGGCTTTACCTTAGAAGCCTTAAATGGTATTTCTTGCTTATTATCTCATCGGGCCTTAAGGGCCAGATGAGATATTGTAGTCACTTTCATTTCACCTTATTTATACTGTTTGGGGTGCCATAGCAACGGTTGCTAGGTAACCATAGTGGTGGTTAGGGTGAATATCCACTGAGGGGTACCCTCTGGTGGGGTGCCCATGGGTGGTCGATTGGTCAGCAATGAGGTGCACTCGCAAAGGTTCCCGTTTGTGTGTGTGCGTGTTTGTGTGTGTGTGTGCGTTTGCGTCTCCGTCAGATTTTTGATGGTTTTTCGCAAATATTCCCACTTTTCAGGTGGCGGAAACATGGTCAAATTTTGGCCATTACCCGAAATAGTCCATGGAAACACCACGTTTACCCTCCAAATTGGAACAAATTTTCTTTCAGAAACATGAATTCGGGGAGTCCAATGGCCATTTTGGGTGGTAAAAAAAGTCATTTTTGCCTATTTCCTCAACACTGTTGTTAAAGAAGTTCGTGTGTACTAACTTATACCCGAACAATTTAGATCTCCGAACAAGGCAGGATAACAAAAATGACCCACGTTTCCCTTGCATTCAAGCAAAAATTGCAAATAAATTCGAATTTGGAGAGAAACACTATTTTTTGGCCAATTGTTGAATTTTTTCTTTGAAAAATTTGGTGACTGGAATGACTGAATGGTTCATAAGTGAATTGTGATACACTGTAAGACAGGTAATCCCCAAATACAATTTCAACTTCACTTCTAGTGAATTTTTTATGAATTGGACTTGGGGAGGAAACTTCGATTAGATACGTCCCTACTGGACTAAGAAGGCAGATGAGTAGGGGGGGGGGGGGGGGGGGTTTGCGGTCAATGGAGTGTAGAAGGCCAGAATACCAGTGATTCTCCCACTGATTAGTTACGACGTCATTCAAATCAGAGCAAGACAAACCTGGAGCTTGAGGAATTCCCGGCGGGTTGTGTACTCGGCTATCAGGCCACGCCTGGCTACCATGGCTAATTTAGCTGGTACGATTGTTACCTTATTAGTATACCGATGTGTAACTGGATGTATGAGATTACTGTTAGACTGTAATTACTGGTAGGGATTAGGGGTAGGGTTAGTGAGGATCAGGGGGTAGGCTTAGGTGTTTGTAACGTAAAGATTTGGGATTATACATCTGGAATGGCCCTAACCATTCCAACCCGAATGAAATATTTTATCATTCAACCCACTGTTGGCTCCCCTCAAGCCATTGATCCACACTGAAAGGCCTGGATTAGGTCATTTTGGGACCCAACCGCCCCATTTTTCGAACCTTATATCAGATTTTGAGCAGGAAATTGGACCAAACAGTGAAATACAATTGGTAAAAAAGCTCATAATTACATCATTCATACAATATAATCCAATGTGCCTTGCATGGCCACATTTTATCTCATCGGTCCCGAAGGGCCAGTGAAGATATTGTAGTCACTTGCCCATTTCACCTATATTTACTGTTGCCGGTTGCCATAGCAATGGTGCTATGGTAACCATAGTGGTGGTTAGGTACTATCCACTGAGGGGTACCCACTGGTGGGGTGCCCATTGGGGGTGTCGGGTGGTCAAGCAATGAGGTGCAATTGACTCCGTCACACACGGTCGTATGGGTCCGAGCGAGTCAGTGCCTCGGTGGTTTCCCCTCCCTTGATGTGTCTACCCCGAGAGACTTGGCCGCCCCCGTACTCTGCCACCCTTATCGACGGACATTTACATTACTCTCTAACCCCACCCGTCATCACCAACACACCGTGACTGTCTTTCAACTTCTCTAACATTAGTATTCATCCCACCCCCTATCCAGGTGTAAACATGCTGTACTTATACAATCATGCCTATTTAGGCCTAGGCCGCGGGCCTAATGTTAAAGCTACCAGTGTGAATTTACCTCTTCAAGCAACAGTTCTAAGGCACTAGGCTTAGGCTAGTATTAACGAGTATTCTATTATAGCTAGGCTTAGCCTAGTTAACTCCACATGAGTGTTTCCCCCATAGACAAAAATATTGTATTGGCCAAAAATACAAATGTACTGACACTTCACCCTTTTTCTGAGCCCAGAGCAAGTTATTACCAGGGTAGACTCCACTCCCGTTTTGAAATCTAACAACAAATTTTCATACTGTCAGTCTGGAGTCTGACCAATGATGTTTCGTACTGATGATGCCGTGAAGTGCAGGGTGAGGTTAGCGAATCTTTAGCAGCAGTCCACAGATGAAAGCTCATCAAAAGAAGGGATGTGTGGGTAGAAGAATACAGTCAAACTGCTTTGCCAGGGTCATGTAACTGTATACAAATTGCACAGCGAAATGTGTTCTTCGAATAAGGGCAGACTTGGATCCGCGTGAAGGAGGCTCTAAACCCCCAATTTGGCCCAAAAGCGGAAAAAACATTATGGTCTATTTTTAAGGGGAATATCCTGGGTGGAATTACAATCAGTGTCAAGGTGGTTGCTGCTTTATTCAGTGTTATTTCTCGAGAGAGATGAGAAATGACTAGCACACTCGGAGGTCAAATGAAAAGCTCTTCTAGAACGGGAAATGGAGAAGGAAAAGCAAGAAGATATTAGAAATAAATGGAAAACTTGCCCCCAAAAGCCAGGAAAGCTGGGAACAAATTGAATATTCTAGAATCTATGTACGGGAAGCCTGCTTTTATGACGCTTCTCATACAGTTATAGGTCACCTTACCCTCACTCCACCCCACCCTCCCCCACCCCTACAACTATCGTTGACCCTGAAACCCCGGGAAGAAATGCAGCTATAATGATATAAAATTTGCAGAATACGTTGGAGAATGACTGCTAAAGATATGCGAGTTGTACACATTCACTATCCCGGAAGGGAGTCTTCTCCAGTCGATCTGAAAGTGTCTGATACCTAGAAGACCTAAATTTTAAACCTAACTGTCCTGGAAGACTGGACCAAGAAAAGCTCACACCAAGAAATCTTGACTTGTCTGATCCACTGCTCACTTATATGGCACAACTGCTGGAGGGAAGCTATCCACATGCGATTTCATGCAGTATAATGTTCTGAAGGTCTGAACTCCTGAAGACTGAATTTTCCATGGATGCAATGAGATATGCACTACGGGATTGCCCTCGCGGTGGTATGTTCGATATACATTTTGCTGGGATTCCTAGCTCCTGATGACAGAAATTATGAGACAAAATTATCAATTGGCTTGTAGCCGGTAATTTCTCAACAATTCATGGAGGAAGTGGGGACTGGAACAGGTGCTTTCGTCCTGAAATGTCCAATATTTCACACTGTCAGGCCAGACCACTATTGCCCGTTGGTCCCACTTTGTGAAACGAACCGTACACCACAACTAGGCCTTTCTCACCACCCTACATTACAAGGGCTGGCCTTCAAATTGCATAGAACCAAGGGCAAGTCACTGTGGACAGAGGGCGGGCAGGGATTCGTGACCTGCTCAACTTTCATGAGGGCCCATACAATAACAGCTTGGACACCAAAGTGCCCAAACTTTACATGTATTTTTCCCTTCCCCAACGTTAGCAGGTGCATAGAACTAATATTTGGCCAGTATCACCCCAACTGAAAGATTTGTACCAAAATACCAAGGTGGTCAATTCGAACGAACATAGAACCATGCTTTGTTTCTTTCATGGATAAATATAATTCAATTGTAGGTGTGATTGGAAAATGAGAAAACATATGGTCCAGAGGAGAACAGTCACTTCCACAAGGAGGAAGAGGCTATTATAACTAGCTTGTCTACTCAAGACAGAGAAAGGTCTACAGTGAGGAAGTCACAGTCTTTAAGTGGTCCGGGGTGTTGGTGTGGGTAGGGCCGGTGAAATGATAAATATGTGTATTCCCTCCATTTCCACAAATTTGATGATGCAGATGGAATGTGTCCAAGATTTAGGCTGGTCTTTAATTGTACAGGGCTCTTATATGGACTCCATGTTTATTGTCTTGACATCGTCCATTTTCATTTAGGTTTTAAAGTTTGATAGAGTACAGAGATTGCTTAATAGGAAGTTTGAAAGTCAATATGTCCTGATTCAAATGAACCCAAATGCATATTTGTAAATGCTAGAATCACACAATTTTGGTTGTGGGGTTCCGACTGTTCCTCGTCCACCTGTGTCAGGTTAAGGGAAGTTTGTTGCATGACTAGTTGACTTTGTGTGTCCCCCCCCCCTCCTTCTCCCCCCCCCCTCAAAAAAGGCATGATACTCCGACACGTCATGTGAAAAGTACCTAGTCCCGCGTTAGCTCAGTTAGGCTGCTGTAAATTGACGACACTCTGTAGTCAAGCAGCGTTCACCTAATACCGTAATGTTTTAGTGAAATTCCGATAGAAATTTGTAGATGTTTCATTTGGCCTCAGTTGCATAGGAAAACAAAAGGGGAGAAATGTTGGACCCTCAGTTTTCACACAGTAACTTTTTGGCAGCAAGGTCCTCCCCATATCCTGTACAATTAAATTAAACATTGGATATTGCCTGTTGTCTTTTGTTCAACTGCCAGCACTTGCCTGGATACTAAAGATTTCAGGGCAACACATTCACTTGCAGCAAATGTATTTTATTCGACATAATTTTCAAGCCTCGGGCCACAATGAGGCAGTATGACTCGGTGATTGGATTAGCGCAGGTGGCATGGCTTTGGATTAAGACTGCATATTGTGGGTTTCAGGGGCAGACCTTTCCCAGTTTCTTTGGGTGATACACTTGTCCCCACCCCTCCCAGTGATAATTGGACCTGTGAGGAACCTGAATAAAACTTTACATTACCTTGCTGCAACATACTCCCATGGACTGTTCTTGTGTGTGGGCTGGATGGTATGGGTGGTATACGCAACATATGGCAGCTGGCCTATGGACTGTGGGCATACTCAGGCTATGGGGGAATAGGTTTAAACCCCCCTCAGTTTGCCGAAGAATCAGCTCTTGACAAATTCAGTGATAATTTTTTGATATTTCATTTTGAATTGAAGCCCAAACACTGCACCATTTGCCTTCCTAATTTTTTTTTTTTTTTTTTGGTTTGTAGAAGGGTGGGGGGGTGTTATTTGCCTTTCCCCACCCAGATTTGGGAAACAGCCCCACCCTCCCCTATGTCGACTTTCTGCATGCATATGGAAGTAGCCAAACAACTTCTGACTACTGGTGGGTCACAAACTCCCTGTTGCCCTAGGGGAGGGAGGTGTAGGGTTGTTATTGCCTTCACCCAAATTTTGAGAACAAGGTCAAAGGTCACGAATCCAGTTGGCCTCAGGGTTTATGTGGTAGATGTTTCCTACCACTTACATTTAGGCTTCATCTCAGATGATCTAACACGAATTATTGCAATCTGTTTCTTTCTGTAATAGTTTATTAGGCTCATCTGACAGGGAATTGCCTCCCATATTTTTTTCTCCATACCTCATCTAGTGGCAAGGTCTGTTTACCATTTTTCAATCGAAAATGTCCCAAGGAAATTGTCATGAGCAAGAACCACTAACCCTAAAAGGTAATAAAATGACCCACTACAGATGAAGGTCACCAGACAAGTCAAGTCAACAAGCAGCTGGTTAGACTGTATAGTATAGCCCTGAAAGGCCAATGGGAATATTTTGACAGGATTTAATTGAATATTGGCCATACTAATAAACACACGGATCAAAACATTGATTTTATGACATCTCTGCAAACAGGCTGTGTCCTGAAACTTTAGCCATAAGCGCATAATGCTGTAATGCTTCATTCGTTTAATCTGAAACTTGGTAAACATGTTGCCCTTATAGTACGTGGATTGAGATCAAAAGTGGGAATTATGCATGCGCTCTCTATTTGGGATTGCGGGTAAAAAATACCGGTGTTGTGTTAGTCAAATGAAAGAAAGAATAGGTGGGTGGGGTTGGTAGGTGGGTTGAAAGTTGGTCCGGAAAAATGGGCAGGTCACGGAGGGCAAATCTGTGTTTGTATCTCGTTAAGTTCGTCGGATTTGAACCAAAATTTGTGAATGAGACTGTGTTAGTCATAACAACTTAGGAAGTCATGTCAAGGTCAAAGGAGGTCAAATGGACTGATTTGATGTGCTATCTTTATGAGTACCACACAAAAGTAAGTTCTTCGGGATTTTACCGTCGGCCTTCACCCGCCCGCACATGTCCAGTCCTTTGTATCTTCATGAGCTTTAGTCATCTGGGACCAGACCATACTGTTCTCTTAGGTTTATATGCACCTGTCAACTGAATGACGCACAACCCAATACCAGGCCATAGTCAGTCAAATGTGAGTCATAATTGGCAGTTATGTCACTGTCAAACTGCATGACGCACCCCAAACCCTGGCCATAGTCAGTCCAAATGGGAGTCTAATAGCAGTATGTCACCTGTCAACTGCATGACGCCAACCCCAATACCTTGGCCATAGTCAGTCAAATGGTTTGGGGTGTCATATTGGCAGTAGGTCACCTGCAATCTGCATGACGCAACCCAATACCCTGGCCATAGTTAGTCAAATGTGAGTAATAATTGGCGTATGGTACCTGTCAACGCAGACGCAACCCAATACCCTGGCCATAGTCAGGCAATGTGCGTCATAATTGGCAGTATGTCACCATGTCAACGGATGACGCACCCAAGACCCTGGACAGTCCAGTCAAATGTGAGTATAATTGGCAGGATGTCGCCATGGCAACTGAGGACGCACCCCACTACCCTGGCATAGTCAGTCAAATGTAGTATAATTGGCAGTATGTCCACTCCAGTTGCATCACTTCTTGAATGGTCTGACTTGATTCACCGTAGAATCTGTAAATGTCGGGGGGGGGGGGGGGCGTTACAGTTCAGAGAGGGGCAAAATTACTTGAGGTAATTTTCTAAGGCAAAATATAATTGTGGGTATATAGGCTTCCAAATTCCTATACTACAGTGGTAGGCTTCTCCCAAACCACTTACATTTGGTGTCAGCGGTTCAAGGACTAATTTTCATCGTAATGGTGAATTATGCATCCTAACCTTCATTGGAATGTCACAAAAAAAGGGGGATTTCTATATTCCCATATGTAGGAATGATAATAAAATGCCTAATTGGAGGAGCCATTCAAAGGCAATGTAGCGATATTTAATGTCACCCACCTTCGACAATGACTCCCCCTGTTTGGTATAGGATTGCATAGTCCGGGTATAGGGGGGCATGAAGGGGGATGTTGCCCAGAAACATTCTGAGAGTGGGTATAAAATGTTGCCCTGAAGGAGCGTGGACAGCTCTGAAGCAAAGACAGAGGAGAGTGCCAGGAAATTGGGCTAAATTGTAATGAGTGTGGTCTAGAAATGCCTGAGTGTGGGGGGCACCTCACCGCCCAGCCACAGTCCCCTGGATTATGTTTGACAAGTGTATTATTCCTAAAGAATCAAGATTACCAGAGTTTGCATTGACAAGATGTTTGTTTTTACACAGGTGATGAAGAACGGTCTGTGGGGATGCTGTGAAGGGAAATGATAAAGCCCAATTGAGAGTACTTGGGTCTGTGAACAGGATGGGGCCTATGTCTCTCACGCGCTTTAGGGATATCACCTTATAGAGTTTTAACATCAGTGAAACCGTATGTGATGGGTACAATGACATGTAGATGTTTCCTTGTTGTTTCCCACAGGCTTATCAATAACTGTTGGCCTTGTTTGAGTACTGACAATTCTGTTTTCCACTGTGAGACTGCCAGCAGAGTCTATAAGGGGCTGTGTCAGTCAGTCACCTTGAACAATAAATAATGTATTTCTTATTTGCTTCCTAAAGTTCTATCAGAATTCTCATTACTTGTTTGTCTTGAAGAGGATTGCTTCTGTAAAAGAAATCGTGTCTGTTGGGATACACTTGTTGTAAGCCAGCACTGACCGGAGAGGCTTTGTGCGCCTTACTTGAGAATTATAGTTTTCATTAGTCTAATTCCCGAGGCTTCCATCTGAAAATTGAACTACTTATTGATTTGGTGAGGGTGATAATAAAAGGCTCTGACAATGAAAACCAAGGGCGTTTGGTAGTTATGTGCAGAAAAGAGCAACAGTATCCATAATGTGTACTTAGCTCATGCCAAGTAATGTCTCCCTAATCCTGTCAAAAGGCTTTTTATCAAATTTGTCAAGGCAAGATATATTCTGTGTAAAAGCCGAGGTTGAAGTTGAGCATGGATCGATGGGGAAAGGACTTGGGGTGCTTGCTGCCTAATGGGAAACACTGGTGAGCTGCAGGTGCCCCCCACTGTCTGATGCCCCTTACATCTGATACCCCTGGTATGATTGGGTATAGGGATCAGGTCGTAACCTGGGTTAGACATAGCATACAGCCATTCGAAAATTTCGATTACAGATCAATGAGAGTCCTTCCTCGCTGATAAAGGATATTTAAATTATTTATTTCTTAATTTTGTCATCTGTATGCATTTCAGTGAACCAAATTGAAGGAGAAGGGCTGGGGGGTGAGCGAGGTATCCACTCCAAATGCCACGTTGAGGAAGTTTATCTGTCAGTCTGGCAGGTCCTTGCCTTACGCAAGTTCAATGTTCCAGAGCGTGGATTGGTTACGAGAATATAACACCCAAGTCTATTTCAGAAAGCACACCTAGGGGAACTTGAAGAAGAAGTAATTGAATGGAAGGCAGTAGCAGGTCTGGAAATTTCATCCCCCCACCTTTTTTTTTGGGGGCGCGGGAGGTTGATTTATTGTATATAACTCAATTGTCTCCTCTATACAAATGGACTGAAATTACTACTGAAAATCTTAACACCGCCAGCCCCCTTACTTACCGGACCCATAGCCACTCAGGACACGAGCCCTCTCCTCTTTCTAAATGACATCGCGTTAGCTTTGGAAAACAGTGCAAGGGGTTTCATCAGCCTGCTCGTGCAACTGTTGGTCAGAGTTATAAGAAAGTCTCGCAAAGGGAGTCATATTTATGTATCATGAACCTGCTCACTAACTTAACCAGTTTATGTCCGACTCTTACTCTTGTCTGATGTGGATAAAGTAGGGATCTTGCTTGTAGCAAATGTATCTTCACAAGCAAACCTAAAAAACCACAATTGACTGGCAGGGATCATATGGACATATTGAGGTATTTGGACCCTCAAAGTCTTTATGTTTTTCGGACAATTTTTTTTTACTGGGGGGGGGGGGGGGGTTCATCAAGAGGACTTGTGATGGCTGAAGCCCCTCTATCACCCCATGCAACTGTGCCTAATGGAAGGATCACAATCATTTGAACATATCTGTGTTTGTCAAAAGTCAGAAGGCTCAACTGCACTTCTTCAGCCACTTACAGTACCAGAAACTTCTAGCTGGTGTCCTGGGGAAGTACCTCAGCAATATACTCCCCTCACTGCCAGTGACGATAAACGCACAAGACAGGATGAAATCTAATAGTTTAATACCCTCAAGATGGACCTATACTACCCTGATTTCCAATCATGTAGCCACAGTGTTTAATTGATGTTTAACTGTACTTGGTACTTTGAGAAGGATGGTTGGTGGTCCTGACCTTGCTGGTATGACCTGGAGGACTATCCCTAATAAAAAAACCCATCAGTGGCTATTGAAATTTGTGATCCCCTAAAGTTCGTTCTAATAAAGCTTGGAGCTAAAATAAAAACTGTTTAGCTCCATGGAGTAAAGCTTGGATAATCTGTGGGCCTGTTAGGGAATGTGGGATGTATACTTCAAAGGGAGTCACAAGTAGTGGGGAGTCCTGCACTAGTTGATTGTGACCACGGCCCCCATACCCTGGCAGCTGCCAAAGATTGGCCCGGGTTGTGCACATCATTTCGTCCCCACTGCGCGGGGGAGTGATGGCCTTTTCATCACGCTGGGTTTTGCATCAGTGGGTAGCCAGGGAATACAAGCAGTTTGCTTTGAGTTCAGTGAGAATGTTCAAAGAACAGTTGCTCTGTTATGCTTGGATGTACTACTAATGTAGCTGGCGCTGTGATGCTTTGTGATACAGTTTTGAGAATAAAAAACGGCACTATCCCCCGTGCGGGGGAGTGGGTTATATATTTGACAAGTGAGTGCATTAGAGTGTAAGGGAGTGAGTGCATTAGAGTGTAAGGGAGTGAGTGCATTAGAGTGTAAGGGAGTGAGTGCATTAGGGTGTAAGGGAGTGAGTGCATTAGAGTGTAAGGGAGTGAGTGCATTAGGTGTAAGGGAGTGAGTGCATTAGGGTGTAAGGGAGTGAGTGCATTAGAGTGTAAGGGAGTGAGTGCATTAGGGTGTAAGGGAGTGAGTGCATTAGAGTGTAAGGGAGTGAGTGCATTAGGGTGTAAGGGAGTGAGTGCATTAGAGTGTAAGGGAGTGAGTGCATTAGGGTGTAAGGGAGTGAGGGCATTAGGGTGTAAGGGAGTGAGGGCATTAGGGTGTAAGGGAGTGAGTGCATTAGAGTGTAAGGGAGTGAGTGCATTAGGATGATCAATAGACTATTACTCTGGAAGGAGAGAGACCAAAAATGAGGGGTTAATTGTTTTTTCTTCCGTAATACAGGTTATTACCATGATCGGTGATTTGATCAAAATACTGCAGCAAGGGGTCCGGTGTGGGGGTAATTACGGTTCTTCTCTTCCAAAGTTAACTTCAAAAGATTG
Organism: Sclerodactyla briareus; assembly: GCA_026419785.1. Taxonomy (NCBI): domain Eukaryota; kingdom Metazoa; phylum Echinodermata; class Holothuroidea; order Dendrochirotida; family Sclerodactylidae; genus Sclerodactyla; species Sclerodactyla briareus. The sequence continues at coordinate 116,391 of JAODTK010000976.1, forward strand.
CAGAACTGTCTCCCCCTCCTAAAAAGCACACCCCAGTATTTTAGCAAATAGTGGTGAAAAGCAGGAGGTAATTTAATCCCCTCAAGCCGGCAGAGCAATAGGGTCTATCTATTTCTCCAACATGCCTGTTAAGGAGAGGTTTCCCAATTATTATAATCCCGCGACACGAGTAGTGTCCGGGATATTATGGTTCAATGAGTTCGAAAGTGGGCATCACTGAATGCTGCTGCCCTCTATTTTACAGATTCACACAAAAATACTTTGAGTTTACCCCATTGTTACCCAATGGTGGGTGGGATCAGAAGTTGGTCCTGAAATGCTTATGGTGATTTCAACAAGGGCGCAGCCACTAGGGGGGTCCAGAAGGTCATGACCCCCCAAATTTTGGAAGGCCGTCATACCTAATTTTTTCACAAACAAAATATTTACCATCACTGCTTCAGACCCCCCCCCCCCCCATCTCTCAGACAGTGGCTGCACCCTTGGATTTCAAGGTCACCAGTGGTCAGTTTTTTTGGGGGGGCAATTTTTTTTAACCAAAACTCGGTGCATATGGACAGTTGTTATCCTTGCACAAAACATGAAGGTAATTTCAACAACCCACCGGGCATTGGAGGTCAGATGGACATAATTTGATGTTGCTTTCTCTGAAACTGAGGTCCCCAAAGGCTGTTTCTGCGGGGAAAAACACCGTTTGGCGTTTTACCCGCCTGTACATGTCTAGTTTAGCTAGGAATGCAGGTTGGGTATCGATAAGCCACATGCAGTGCTCCACAAGCTAGGGGGTGGGGGGGGGGGGGGGAGGTGGTGGTGTTGCTGACAGTTAGGAGACTAGTTCTAGAGTAAACTATCGTGAAAAATGTGGAAAATACATTGGTAATTGACCAAACTGGGTCATGACTTTGACTGCAGCTGTTGGGGGAGACCGTGGTCAGAATCAGAGTTCACAGCAGATTGTGTTAGGTTGGTTGCAAAAATGTAGTCATAAACATTGATCGAAGATCTGTGGAACTCCTGCTGAGGCCAAGTAAGGCTGGAAGTCGATTACGGTGCTGTGGTATATGAAACTGGATTGGGAGTTAGTCAGCCTCAGTGGTCAAAGTGTGAAATATCAGAGCATTCATACCAGGGACTCTATTAATACCTGCTGTCATATTGGGGCAAGCTGTAATTCTTGTTTGTATTGTCTTTATTGGAAGTTCTGTCAGATGACACCTGGTATCTCGGTAACCTAGAATACAAGGACTGAATTAAATTAGAACCTGTTCATAGACTAGATCAAATGCAAGAGGACAAGTTCACTGAACTGAATGGACATGCACTTCATGTGACAATATACCATTTTTTAGTCCAGTAACATCAGCGACCTTTTCGGCAAAAGCCACTGCCATGTTTTGAAATTACATGGTCCTGATCAGCCTACAAGCATCCTCTACTGTGAGAGATCAAAACAACAGTAGTTGGGGCGCAACCCTTGGGAGCCATGATTCTAAACACATAAACCTGGTATGCAAATGATCAAGTGCAACAGTATGCATCACAGTTTGGGATATGGTTGTTGAACCCCCATCCCACCGTTCCCATTGTACAGAATTTATACACTGCCCCATTACTTTGAAGGTCCTTGTACTGCACAAATACACTCACAGTTTGCTCATTTATGTCAAATCTATTGAGATATACTTCACTGTTTCTTATGTCAAAAGAAACTGAGTTTTCAGCCACTATAATACAATAATGGACCACCTGTGGGTTTTTGTAATGTCCTGCTGTGTGGTATTATTGAATGGTGTTATAAGGTTTTTCATTTAAACTATTAGGCATGTAATGAAGTGAAAACTGATGGGTATAAATAATGATAATTTGAGCGTTTATATAGCACTGTATCACCAACACATGGTCTGAAAGCGCTTCACAGATATCAACCTTGATCACCACTTGTGACTTGTCCCTAAATTGTCTAGATTATGGAAGAACACAACCACTTGTTGAAAGCTGATCAGTTCAAATCATGTAGGGGAGGGGGGTTCGAAATAGTAGAGAGCAATGATTTCTGTTGTTATGTTGGCAAAAGGTGTTATGTATGAAGGTTTTTCATAAAAGTTGGGAGAGGGAACAATCTCCCCCCCTCCCCCCGACCATTGTGCCCTTGGTGATGTATAGTGCTGCCACCTCTCTCTGGATACTCTTGGCATACTATTTCAGGATTTCACTTCTTCATGGCCCCCAGGGGAGGCTCCCGGGTGGTAAGGCTGCTATCTATGGTTGGTGCTCACTACTGTTTATAAGTCACGAGGTCGCCCAATTTTTACACACGTGGGTGCATGAGACAATCGGTCAGGAACGCCTAGTACTAGCAAACTTGGAAAACTGGGAGCTCTAAAGGCTGAGCTAATCCATGCACCAAAGCACCTTGCACAATGTTGTAGTAACTTAATTTCTAAAGCTCCAGTGTGAAGACCCGACCTAGAATAGATGGATCAAGCCATTGTTTGCTGCATGCACATGGTGTAGATCTGCTTCCTTCAGTGTATATATGAACCAATGTCTACTTCTCTTTCCAGGTTTTGTGTGTCAAGCCACAAGCCACCTCGAGGAGTAGTGAGCCTGTCACATTGATGAAACAATCGGGAACAGCTATCGTTCCCTCTCGAAGGAAACCTTGGATCATGAAACGCTTCACAGCAGGAAGTGATGAGTGTCCACTGGTTCAGCACGGTTAAATGAGCTGTCTTTCTCAGATTGATTAACCAAATGTCAGTTATTTTCCAGATGAATGACCATGGTACACTCATGAGAGAGATAGAGTGCATGGAAATTTGGAATCTGTCCCTGACCAGAAGGCTGGTATCAAAGAGACAACCTAAAAGCAGTACAAACACAAATCTGATCTGAGTGTCTGTGTGACAAGCTTAAAATCTCCAGCAGAATTGAAAGGACTCTTCTTTTTTTTTCGCTTTAATGACTGAGGGATATGAGAGAATCACCATGAGACTGGAGAGGTATTGTTTGCATCTCTGCATGGAAGGGCATTCAACTAGGAAAAACTGGCATTAGGAGAGAACTAGAGCAGTAATAACAGACGTGGACTTCTTTGGTAGTGGAGCACAGCACAACTGAAAGGACCTCTCGCTTTTGAAAGCCTCAGAGCTGGATGGGGGGAGGAGAATTGCTGCTAACCTCTTACAAGCAGTGCACCTAGCATTATGTATGGCAGGCAGGTGTGCAGTCATCGGCACAATGACAAAACAACTTCCTTCCCCGGTCTGTGGCTCCAGTGATAGGCGTACTCAGTTGGATTTACAGGCATATAATGGGATGTAATTTGTGAAAATAGTTGTTTGAGACAAGACTTCTCTGTCACAATTTTCTATATTATGCCACTTTTTGGGGGAAATGGCTTTTTTGGGGGTGCAATAAGTAGATTTCTCGCTATGATGTCTTGTCAGTTGGTGGGAGGGGGGAAGGGGGGGGGGGGAGGAGGGAAGGATGGGGAGGTGCAGGAGAATCATTGTGAACCTTTAATGAAGCATTGTTTGTATGTGTGGGGAACATAGGGGAATGTCAAGAAGAATTGGAAGAACTCTGCTAAAAGGTGGTAGAATCCTAGCAAATCACTAGGAACCTCAGAGTTAACAACAGACTGGTTTCTGGGAACCCAATAGTGCTTAGCAGGACAGATACCATCGGAATGACAAGAATTTGGATGGCTGTGGATTTCGAGTGTTGTTTACCACCCAAAAAATTATGGTGGCTAGTATGCTCTATATTACCTCTCATTACTGATTGAGAATACCCTTTGTTTTGTGCTCCCAGTGTGAACACTGGAGAACATGACTGAGGAATAAACTGCTGTCCAGGCACTAGTTTCATTCATTCACAAATGGGAGAACCTTCACTGGGCTGTCATGGACGACAATGTAACTAAAGGCATTTCTTTTTCTCAGCTCCACAATGATGGAATGGTCTGCCATATTTCCTGCCTGATGTTTAAGAGAGATTAATGCTACATATTATGGTGATGTACACGCTTACGTATCATGTTCAATACCTTGTCTATGCAGGTAAAAGAGGGGAGTCATTTGTTTAAAACTGTCTCCCTTTTCTGCCTCATGCACTGGTAGTATTGCACCCACACATACTCTCATGGAATGGCTCAATTGAGTAAATGTTGTATTCAGTTTTCACACTTACTGGGAATCGTGTATGGTAAGGGGGTGGGTGTTCAATCAATGGGTGCATTTTGTATGGCATACTATATACAAAAACTAAGTGTATTAAACAGATGCAGACAAGCCTTACTTTTTTTACCTCCATGATACAGTGTAGCCCATCGCAAGAGCCTTGATTCACCACTTCAGTGGGGCACTCTCACAGTTCAATTGCAAAACACCAGCTTGGACTTACCTGGATATAGGGAATGACCAAGCTGGACATCATACATGCCTCTTCCATAATTCAAATGACCAGGGTCCTCTAATACTATCAAGGTGCTTTGATTTGGATGTATTGCATGACTGACCTCTGCTGGATACTACAAATCTTATCCCTCCATCTCTTCCCAGAGATACAGAGCCATATTGGGTCATACACGGTTCATTCATACTTGCCGTATATCCTCCCCTCTGATTGGCTGAAACAAGTCAGATGACCGTGCATAAACCTGCGTTCATGCACGGGTTTATTGAACGGGCACGTGGATAACTGGTGTATGAATTTTGATGGTTGCAAGAGTGTCACACGCATATGTTCACAACGTATCAAATCGAATGGGGCTATGGTGAAGGGATCCATTGTGCATAGATGTTTATATTGGGCGCGATCTACCAGTGCCACGGCACAACATCAGAACGCTTTGAATAGAACTTGTATGTATCATTTATGTAAGTACATGGAAATAACACGCGCGATGGAAGATTGTTTCATGGCAATGTAAGGCGTTGCTCAAAGAGGACGCGTTGGCTTGAGACAATTATTTATACGCGTATGCGGCGACATTTCGTCACGCGCTTTGTGTGCGCTTGTATTTCCAGATGGATTTGAGAGACGCGCATATTGTGTTGTAATTTATTGGCCGCATGTACAAGCCTATTTGCAATGTAATCAGGGGTCCATTTTTCATAAATTGAAATCCAGAGTCGTTTGATGCAATATTCCAACCAAATTTCGCTAATTTTTTTTTTTTTTAATTTTCGCCAAATTTCGTTATATGAATGAACGGGGTTAATCAATGGTCGATTGTGTTTAATCCACATGATAATCACTCCCGGGGGGTTATTCTAAACATGGATTGCACTCGGGCTGCACCCTCGTGCATCGCTTGCATTAACCCGGTCTTGCATTATCCAGTGGATAAACCAACTCTCGACCGTTGATTAACCCCCAAATAAACTGCTCACACTTGACTCACTGGTTGTAAGCTAGGTAGTCTCTCTACAGATAGTCACCTCTTTTTTCATGGAAATAAAATATGCAGATTTTTCAATGAGGGGGGGTGGTGGTTATGAGATCCAGACCATAGTCCTATCTATCACTCTTGCCAGGCGAACAATGCAGTTTAAAGGCCTCTAGATGCAAAATGGTTGCAATGCTTTCAGCATAGAATCACAATAAAACTTCTCAATTCATCGATAAAGTCCATATTTTGCAAACTTTCCCCTCCAACCTGAGGGTGGGTGGAGGGTGTTTAAAATCCAAAGATCATCATTGCCATCTGGACAGATGCAATGCTTCTGGGGGCGAATCACATATGAAATTCCAAATGTTGGTGGTTAAGATTATCACACTCGACCAACTGGTATCTGCAATAAATTATTAAGATATCATGGCATGGTTATGGATTACGATTTATTTCCTTTGGTTAGTATGTATGACTCATTATTTGACATTTATGTCAGATTTACGTAAGCACGCTTTACCGAATACATACCCCGAAATTGATTAGAAGAACATATACCTCAGTGTTACTTGGGATAATAAATGTATGCATTGAATGCCAAATGGGTGATGACCATAGTGAGCAAACAAATTGAGGGCAGTTAGTAATTTGTTACAACTCCATGGGGCTACACAAAGCGAATTATAACCTCCTTGCAAATAGTGAATCATAGGTACAGGGGGAGGCATGGCCCAACCGAATCAAAATTTGTAGTAAAAGTATGAATATGAAAATGTTGATGCACCAGACTGCATATGGGATTCTGGGGGCCTTGTATGAAGAGAAGAAAAAAATGTGGGGGTTGGGCATTCCCTTAGTTAGGCCCCCTTTCCACAGGAGGGCTGATCACCAAATTTTTCTGTGGAATCACTATCTCCCTACCCCCAGGTGAGAAGTCTGGGAATGTCACTGATGTGGCTACACAATGTGAATTAGCCTCTTTGAGTATTGATGATTTATGGTGGCCAGATGTACATAAGTTACACTAAATGAAACCATGTCGTACAGCATATTAAGGGGTATACCACGGGGTTTAGCTGCACATTGGAATTGTCACATGACATGTAACGATTAAAAGAGGGAATGTGATTAACACTCACAGCTGGAAACAAAACAGTAATTTATCATTGGATGGTCGCACCATTCGGTTTACCGCCTAACAACCTGCATGCATGCTGATTAAGCCTCCATGGTGTTCTGCAAATGAGGGGAATCTACAATGTTGGAGGCCGCAGTTAGGGGAAGGCAAAACTGGATTGTGGTACTGATTTGTTGATAAAACTAGATGCCATTGCCACAATTACATTGGGGCATACATGAAGCGGATATAGTCTGTCAAGTACACTCACATTTGGTGCTTTCAATTGATAATAGGGGACTCCAAACATTTGAACCGAAATTCATTGTGTAAATGGCTACAATATGAAGTCAAAAGAATCCCCTGTGACGTCTCAAAATGATAACAGGAACCTCTGTAATACAAAGTCAATGAAAACCTGAATGGCATTGAATGAAAACTGCCACATAGCATGATTATCAAGTAATTATTGTTGTTGTGCTGGGAGAAGAGCCTCATGCAAAGAGGTATTGTGGGATGAACATGGATATCTCATTGACACATTGGACCTACAGTGGTGGGGTTGGTGCCCAGAGCACTACATACCAGTAGCTGTCATTTGATTCATCCAACGAATGTCATTAGTATTTTATTATAGCTCCATGTGGCCACACTATGGGATTTATCTTTGTTCGCCAGAGGTAAAACAAATTACACATTAAATGAACTCTATAAAATGTCAAATGTGTCCTACACGCATTCATTTCACCTTTGTCAAGGGAGGGAGGGTTCCAGATGGCTGGCTCATAGAATGGCCCGACCTCTCTTCATCAAAACGCTATTACCCGTGTGTGGCAGTGGCAAAACTCCTAGTATGGGCTCAGGAAGTGCTGAGCCAGCATAGAACGGCTGCATGCTGAACTGTTGACTTAGATTTGCATACAGGGTGAATGTTTAGCTCTGAAATGCTGGGGTTCAATCATGCAATTTCAAGCACATAAATTGACAAGATATGTGACAATCAATGAGACAAGTGTCCTATTTTCTCACATTTTGTGTATGTACCCTTCATGTGACCCCCAGACCCCTTTTGGCAACGTCGGTACTGCATTTCTTGTGCGGATAATGGGTAAGTACATTTTGACAGGATGCCAGGAGCTATGTTTTTTTTTTTTTCCCCCTTATAGGCCACCACAATGCAACAAGTGATTTATTCTCTTTCAGTGATTGTGTTTTACAAATAGTACATTGGGCCTTGCTATCATCGCTCATTGACATGAACACATGCATAAAATATGTTATAGGTATCTGCATTCTATTTGTGGTGGCTCATTTCTGTCTCCCCTGAATGAATTTAGGAAGAGACACAGTGATCACTTTGGCTGAAATATTTCACACTTACCCCTTTGCAGGATTCTCTGAAACTGTAAGACTGATTTTGCTGAAATTTTGGGCACAGAATTGAGTCTCTCAATAAGTGGGGTATGTTTTTCATTGTTTGAGCTTGTAGCAGGATTATATATGGGGACAAGAGCACCGATGGTGCTGTAGCTCAAACCGCACAAATGTACCAGGACATATGTACAATTATGTGATAATGTTCAAGATCATGAGTCCAAGAAGGTAGTTTCAAACAATGGCCTATTGTGCCCTCTAATAACTTTTGACCATGATCATATGCCCAGAGTGTCTAAGCAGTCGATGAACATTCACTAATGGCCGCGTGAGAATGGGTCTTGGGTCCTACTGTAAATCCCTGGGAATTATCGTGCACATTCATGTCTGATATGCCCCTTACATCTGATATCTGGGTATAGAGTCAGGTGTAACCATGGTTAGGCATAGCATACAAGCAATTCTGAAAATTTGGGATCCTCAGATCACTGAGAGTCCTTCCTCGCTGCTAAAGGATATTAAATTATTTTCTTTTCAATTTTTGCATCTGTATGCATTTCATAGACCAAATTTGAAAGAGAAGGGAGGGGGGGGGGATGGAGCGAGTGGCTGAAGAGGACCTGGGGGGGGGGGGAGATGTCTCCTCCCCCAACTGCCACTGTTGGAGAAGTTTACCTGTTAGTCTGGCAGGTCCTTGCCTAAGCAAGTTCAATGTCTCAAGTCTTGGATTTGGTAATAGTCTATAACACCAGTCTATTTTCAGAATAGCACACCTAGGGGAAGTGGAAGAAGAATGGTTGTTTACCAATTCCTGCCATGGAAGGCAGTAGCAGTTCTGGAGACTTTTCCCCCCCTTTTTTTTGGGGGGGGGGGGAGGGGGGGGAATGTTGAACTTACTTTGTAATGACTTAATTGTCTCCTTTACACAAATGGACTGAAATCTACTACTGAAAACTCTTAACACCACCCCCTTACAGGCTTACTCTCACTGCATGATCCACTCTGAAATTTACCTCAAAGGGTTTTCATCAGCCTGCTCCTGTTCGTCAGAGTTATGAGAAAGTCTCGCAAAAGAAGTCATATTTATGTATCTTGAACCTGCTTAAGCTGACTTACCAAGTGTATGTCCGATGTGGATTATAAGAAGGATCTTACTTGTAGCAAGATGTGATCATTCAAGCAGAAAACCACAATTGGCTGGCAGGGATCACATGAGGACATATTGAGGTATTCAAGCCTCAAAAGAGCATTTAGTGTTTCATGAACAATTTTTCTTCTGGGGGGGGGGGTGTGATTAGAGGAACTTGTGGTGGCTGAAGCCCCTCTATCACCCCAATGCAGACGTGCTGTATATTATAGTGAGGATCACAATCATTGAACTATTACTGTGTTTGTCAAAAGTCAGAAAGCTCAACTTGCACTTCTTCAGCCACTTACAGTACCAGAAACTTATAGCTGGTGTCTGCAAGTAATCTTCTAGCAATTCACTCCACTAAACTGACAGTAACTAATAAACCAACAAGAACAGGTGGGAAAATCTAATAGTTTATATACCCTCCTAGGGATGACCTATACTACCCCCTGAATCCATACTGAACAATCAGTCAGACATGCCTTGTACTGGCAAACTTGTAAACTACTGATCTTATGACTGGCGCTCTACGGGCTTGAGCTAGTCCATGCACTGAAGCACCTTGCACAACATTGTAGTAGCTTCCATTTTCTAGTAGGGTTACCATTTTTTGCTTGGTTAAAACAGAGGGGTATACCGTATACCCCACCCCTATTACGAGATTTGTTATGCTTTACAAAGGCTAAATGCTACACAAATTGGTAGCATAGCACTGTCATATTCAATTTGAAATAAGTTACAGTTCAAAACCTGACTAGTTTTGTGTCAAATTTGGCATGGAAAAGTGGTACAATCCTGATTATTCAGGACAGATGGTAGCCCTTAAAGCTCCACCGGGAAGACCCAACCTAGAATAGATGGATCAAGCCATTTTTGCTGCATGCACATGGTGTAGATCTGCTTCCTTCAAAGTATATGAACCGATGTCTACTTTCCTTTACAAGGTTTTGTATGTCGCCCCCAAGCCACCGAGGAGAGTGCGCCTGTCAACATGATGGAACAGCTATCGTCTCTCTGAAGGAACCTTTTGGATCCTGAAATAAGGCTTCGCAGCAGCGAGGGAGAGTGTCCACTGTTCAGCATGGTTAAATGAGCTGTCATTCTCAGATTGATTGACCGAATGTCCGTTAAATCCAGACGAATGACCATGGTACACTCATGAGAGAGAAAGTGTGTGGAAATTTGGAATCTGCCCCTGACCAGAAGGACTGGTATCAAAGAGACAAACATAATAACAGTACAATCTGAGCATCTGTGTGACAAGCTTAAAATCCTCAGCAGATTTGAACAGACTCAAGTTTTTTGCTCTGATGACTGAGGGATATGAGAAAATCACCATGAAACTCGAGAGGTATTGTTTGCATCTCTGCATGGAAGGGCATTCAACTAGGAGAAACTGGCATTAGGAGAGAACTAAAGAGCAGTATACTAGACAGTGACTGCTCGGTAGCATCAGCACAACTGAGTGGACCTCTTGGCTTGAAAGCCTCAGAGCTGGATGGGGGGAGGAGAATTGCTGCTAACTAGCTCTTGCAAAGCAGTGCACCTAGCAGTATGTATGGCAGGTGTGGAGTCATCGGCACAAGTGACACAACTTTTCTTATCGAGTTCTTGTGGGCTCCAGTGAGATGGGTAACTCATCATGATTTTTCAGGAAGTTGAGGGGGTGTAATTTTGACATAGTTGTTTAGACACATTATCCGCTTTTTCCCCCAACAAAAATTCCTATATTATGCCACTTTTTGGGGAACTGTTCCTTGTGCAATAAGTAAATCTGTCTGACTGATGTCTTGTTCGTTGGCAGGGGGGGGGGGGGGGAGATGGGGGGTCCAGGAAAATCATTGTGGACTTTTCATAATGAAGCATTGTTTGCATGTGTGGGGAACATACGGGGATGTCAAGAAGAATTGGAAGAACTCTGCTAAAAGGTGGTAGAATCCTAGCACATCACTAGGAACCTCAGGAAGTTAACAACAGATGAGAAAGACTGGTTTGTGGGGAAACCCAATAGTGCTTAGCATGACAGATACCGTCGGAATGACAAGAATTTGGATGGCTGTGGATTTCAAGTGTTGTTTACCACCCCAAAAATTCTGGTGGCTAGTATGCTCTATATTACCTCTCATTATATCCCCGCAACACTGTGTTGGGGGATATCATGGTTTTGGGGGTGTAGCCGCTGTCTCCGGAAAACTTTAGGCGTTAGCGCAATAACTATTTAATGCTTTACCCTATCGATCTGAATCTTGGTTACACACGTCCGTCCTAGCAACATCTCGGATGAGTTCGAAAGTGGGCGTCACTGCATGTTTGCTGCCCTCTATTTTGCAGGTTTGAACGAAAAAACAGAGTTGGTTTGATTTACGTGAAACTTGGTGGGTGGAGACAAAAAATGGTCCCGAAAAACATGACAGTGATTTCAAGGTTCACCGGAGATCAAATTTGTTGTTTTTCTGCGAAAATACAGAGTTAGTCTGATTACATGAAACTTGATGAGTGGGGACAAAATGGGGTCCCGAAAAACATGACGGTAATTTCAAGGTCACCAGAAGTCAAATATGCATTTTATTTGAGATTTTTCTAACTTTGTCAGATTCGAACGAAACTTGGAGAATGTGAACTTCAGTTGGTCAGGTAGGGCGTTTCAAAGTCAACAGAGGTCAAATGGACATGAACTTCAATGTGCTTTCTTCTAACAAGGTCAACAAAGGCCATTTCTGCCGGGGTATACACGTTGGCGTTTACGGCCTGCACATGTCTAGTTACTGATTGAGAATACCCTATGTTTTTGTGCTCCAGTGTTAACACTGGAGAACATGACTGAGGAATGAAACTGCTGTCCAGGCCCAAGTAGTTCATTCATTCATGAATGGGAGAACCTTCAGTGGGCGGGTCATTCACGACAAGGAACTAAAGTATCATTTTCTTGTTCTCAGTTCAACAGTAATAGTAGAATGATCTGCCATTTCTCCTGCATGACAAGTTTAACAAAGATAGCTTGATGTTACATCTTATGGTGATGTACATGCCTATGTATCATGTTCAATACCTTGTTTATGCAGGTAGAAGAGTGGAGTCGTTGTATAAAACTGTTTCCCTCGCACTGGTAGTATTGCCCCCACACATACTCCCATGAAATAGTTCAATCGAGTAAATGTTGTATTCAATTTTCACACTCACCGGAAATTGTATATGGTAAGGGAGTAAGTGTCAATCAATGGGTACATTTTGTATGGGCATTAACAGATGGGGACAAGCCTTGCTCGCAGAGAATTATATATGCATGTGTTTGCAAATGCAGGTCTGGATTGTTGGTGGAGCTGGGGATATCCATGTAAGTTTGGGGAACCAAGACCTCGTCAACGCTAATTGGGACTCACCCATGCCACCTCCTCCCCCCCCCCCCCTCCCCCATACACACCAGTAGTACAGAAATGTTCGGGTGTGGATTTTTTTCTTATATAAATAAAACACTAATATAGTTATACAGTAAATGTAGGCCTGAAGGTTTACCAGTTTGCAACTTAGTCCTCAATTACTAGGGAGGGGAACAGTAGCTACCACACCCCTTCGACCCCTGCGGCAATCATGAACTAGTCATTGTGTACCTTCCAAATCATGGGAGCAAACTATGGGCCTCCCCCCCCCCCATCTGCTGTAAGAAGTAACTGTGGATGGATTTGTTCCGCCTCACCACTATTTGTCAGCAAACGTTACCTAATCGATCAACCTCATCATTTTCAAAAATGCTAAAATTCCCCAAAGTCCCAGCTTTGTTCTGAAAATTATATACAGTGTAGCCCATTGCAACAGCCTTGATTTACCACTTCAGTGGGGCACTCTCACTGTTAAATTGCAAAACATCGCCTGGACATATGGAATGACCAAGCTGGACATCATGGACATGATACATGCCTCTGCCATAATTCAAATGCCCAGGGTCCTCTGACTATCAAGTTGCTTTGATTTGGATATATTGCATGACTGACCTCTGCTGGAATCCTACAAATCATTTCCCTCCCTTTCTTCCCAGAGATACAAAGCCATATGGGTCATACACGGATAAACTGCTCACACTTGACTTACTGGTTGTAGGCTAGGTAGTCTTTCTACAGGTAGTCACTTCTTCATGGAAATAAAATAGTAGTCCACACTTTTGGATGGAGCACAGAGGTGTATGCAGATTTTTTTTTTTACTGAGGGGTGGGCCGTTATGGGATCCAGACTATTGATAGTCCTATCTATCACTCTTACCAGGCAAACAATGCAGTTTAAAGGTCTCTAGATGCAAAAAGTGCGATGATTCAGCCTAGAATCACAATAAAACGACTTCAAATTCATCAATAAAGTCTATATTTTGCAAACATTCCTTTCCAACCAGGGGGTTGGAGCAAGAAACTGGAGCAAAAAAGTATTTGTCATCTTGACAGAACAGACATCAAATTCCAAATGTCAGTGGTTAAGATATGTCACACTCGACCAACTGGTATCTGCAATAAATTATTAAGATATCATGGGATTATGATTATTTTCTCTGGTATGTATGTATGACTCAATGTTTGACGTTTTTGTCAGATTAACGTAAGCACACTTTACCAAATACATACTCTGGAATTGATTAGAAGAACATATACCTCAGTGTTACACGGGATAATGAAGTATGCATGCACACCAAATGTGTGTGAGCATCATTGATCAAACAAATCCGAGGACAGTATTTATTACAACTCCATGTGGCTACACAATGTGACTTGGCCTCCTTTCACATTCGTGATTTATAGGTTACACTGATATGGTGCTGCCAGTGTGAGTCACATGATGTGGTGCCTGGGTGGAGAGCTGCACTGCGGTCATCATAAATATGAGGGAGGCATGGCCCTAACAATGAATAAAATTTGTGGTATCAAGAAGCAAATCTTGCACTTGACTGCATCCGGAATTCTGGGTGCCTTAATTATTGAAAAGAAAAATTAATGTTGAGGGGGCATTCCCTTAGTTAGGCCCCCTCCCCCAGGAGGGTGATCACGAAGTTTCCCTGTGGAAAGTCTGGCGATGTCACTAATGTGGCTGCACAATGTGATTTAGAGTATTGATGATTTATGGGTTGCCAGATGTACAAAGTACACTAAATGAAACATGTCTTACAGTCGTAAAGCGGTCTACTCTACCATGGGTAGCTGCACATTGAAATTGTCACATGCATGCAACAGAAGAGGGAATGTGATTCACTACACACAGCTGGAAACTAGTTGTAATTGGTCGCACTATGTGATTTATCGCCTATTAACCTGCATCAAGCTGAATTAAATTTGGAGGGCGGGCTCCATTTCTGTTTCCATTTTGAGGAGGATTTTGAAGGGATTCTACAATACATAGGCCTGAGTTAGGAATGTGAAATGAATTCATGGTACTGATTTGTCGAGATAAGGCAGTGTTCGAGCATGAGTTAGGCTGTGAGGTATTAAGAGCTACTGAATACTACACAGACTGTACTAGTAAAGCCATTGCCACAATCTACAGTAAGCATATATGAAAGCCCAATAGTCATGTGGAGTTGATTCCACTTTTGGCGCTCTCGATTGATTATATTAGGGGATTCAAACACTTGAACCAAATGTCAGTCAATACATGTGTGTAAATTGGGCACAACATTTTTCCCCTGTGATGTCACAGGTTAATAGCAGGGACCTCTGTAATATAAAGTCAATGCAAAAATGTACTTTCCAAAATCTTGTAACAATTAACAAATGAAGAATATATAATTGGCCTCTGAGTTCTGAATGACACCTTGCTACTTTACAATTGATCTGGTACATTTCCATCAACAGTAATATATTGGTGCTGAGAGAAGATCCTTCTTTTTTTTTGGGGGGGGGGGGGGGGGGGGGGGGGGCTTGATCATTGAATATCTCTAATTCTCATTGGCATTACAGTAGTGCCCAGTGCACTACCTATTAGTAGATGGCATCTGATTCATCCAACAAATGTTACTACCTCACTAGTAGTTCATTAGAGCTCCATGTGGTCACACCACGTGATTTATCTCTGTTTGCAAGAGGTAAAATCAAAGTAAACTTTAATGAAATGTCAAATGTGTCCTATACACACATTCATTTCACTGTGATGTTAGCAGGGAGATTCCAGATGCATTAGGGCCATGCTATGGCCTGACCTTTTCTTCTAACAAATGCTGAGAACCATGAGTGGCAGTACTCCTATGGGCTCAGAAAGTGCTGAGCCAAAGGCCCCAGAATAGGAAAAGTGTGATTTCAACACTGCATGTTGAATTGTTGGCTTGGTGGGTGCACACTCTAGAATTTTGGGCTCATATTATGCATTTCCAGCACATAAATTGACAAGATGTTGTGACATTATGGGAAAAATGTCCTATTTCTTTCATTTTGTATACTTTATGAGCACACAAATGAAAGTTTAGCAGCCCGTGACCCAAAGACCCCTTTTGGCAACAATCGTGCTTGCAAACTTGTGTGGATAAGGGGGATATTTTTGGCACGATAGTTCATCCTGAGGCCACAGAATGTGACAGGTGATTTAGTCTCTATCAGTTTTACAAATAGTAAGTTTGGCACTGCTAGTTGAAAATTACCTCATTGACATGAACATACAAAATAAAATATGTCAAATTTATCTGACATGTATCTGTTAGTGATGGCTTACTTTTGTATCCCCTGAATGAAGTTTAGGAAGAGATAGTGATCACTTTGGCTGGCAATATTTGTCACACTTGCCCCATAGAGGGATTTCTCCGAAACTGTAAGACTAAGTTCCCGATACTTTGTATGACTGGGCACAGTCTTAGTATATCGTATGATTCTATTGCTTGAGCTTGTTGGCAGGACTATTTACAGGCAAACTGTAGTTTGGCACATAGGTACAGGATATGAGGTAGATGAACTAATTAGTTATTTAGCAGGATATAAGCTAATAAGGTAGTCTAATTCGCAAACATGCAGCTCATGCAAATTTTCAAGTGTTGTTTGATATTCACAAAACTTGGTGGGTATGGTCTACCTAATTTCTTCAGTCCCAATAAATACAAACCTAATTCACTCAGAGTCATTCAATGTGTCTGATTTGTATAATTTATGCAAAATTATGGAGTTTGTCATAATCCTCCACAAAACTTGCGATGTGGTTTGCCTTTGGTCCTGAGTGGTTCAAAATTAGAGTTGAGGTCATTTATCGTGTCTTATTTATGCAAAAGGGTAAAATTGGTTGGATTTCCATAAAACTTGGGGGGGTGTGACCCACTGTCCTCCCAAGGGGTAGCCGCCTGTTCTATGTTAGTTGGCATTATTTATGCATTTTTTTTTCATTTCGTCAAATTTCACAATTTTCACAACATGTCAGTCCAAATAGATTTGAAGGTGGGACTGGCCACTGGCACACTGGCTATTACCATTTATATGTAAAACACTTAGGACTGGCAAACTGTAGCCACCACATTGATACCTTTAGATTCTGCTATTAATAGTTGCTAAGTTGCTAACTAGCAAATTACTCGCTTTTCACCTCTGAGATCATGATGGTTCAAGAAACTTAAATATCCTAACAGGTCACTGATCACGAAACTAGCAATTAGACCCAACTTCTCATAATTCAATTGAGGAGGTGCCAAATAAGCATAACAAATTATTCCAATTTGCCCAGCCAGTTGTTCCAATCACATATCAATAGTGCTCCTAGTATTACATGTGATTTGTCCACTATTATAGTCTTAGTATATCAACGATCTGCACAGCTGGTTTCAATGTAGTGGATATTTAGCTAAATATATGCCTTCCAATATAAACACCTGCAGCAAAAGAAAAGCACAACCTGAACAAATTGGTGTGAAGTTTTGTTTATTCAGGCTTATGTGTCAGATTTATATTCCGACTGTTGTGTCACTCCAGCAAATTTATGTGACACGCTAGTAGAGGTCCAATGACAATATTTACACAGGAGCAGAGGCGAAGAATCTACATTCCTGTATCAGCTCCTGAAATTAAACATTCAGCCTGAAATGTGGAGGCTTCCTTCTACCTGGAATATTCTAGTCATCAGTCAATATGACAGAAAACAACATAAACAGTGTAGTAATAATTTATCAATATTGTTTCATGATATACTTGCCGAGCAGAGGACCAAGCCTAATCAAGGCCTGGTAAGGGTGCAGACCTGGATACTGTGCATGTTCTTGTCAGCTGCGAATCATTCATCAGGCTCATGGAATTATGCCTATATGCCTCTTTGGCGGCACCTTAATGTGGGGGTGCAGGTAATCACACGCAGACGGCAACTTTGCAAATTGCCTACCCCTCGCTAGTCCGGCCTCCAAATCCCGAGAAGGCGACGGGGTACCATTTTTTTTTTGAATCGTTAGTATCAATCGACTGATATCTCCTGGATTCTCAGAACTGTGCCAACCACTCTGAAGAGTGGTTATAATATACTGTAGACATATCATCAGAAGTATTAAATGTCTCCCTCTGCTGATAATGGCTTATGAACTCACACCAATGAGATTGATGAATGCAGGATGTTTTCGAGATTGAGAAATATTAGTAAGCTCTGTGATAGCAGTCATATATAGCAAGCCCAGAATGAGGAATATTCTCAGTTTTCCCCCACAAGTTTTTATTCTGAACATGTGCACTTGCAAGTGTGGATTAATTGCCATTCGACATGATCAATCAAGCTTCGAGGACATCATGAGGAATATATGGACCTAATTAAGATCGGTCATGAATGTTTGATAAAATTTATCATCATATGAAAATATATCCATAGCTATATTCCACATTTGGTTAGTATGTTCATAGGCTAGTCAGTTTATTTATTTAGTGCACCCAATCTGAAATGAAGCGTTCATCACTATAGTCGTGGTGCTCTGCACAGGACCTAAATCGGCAATTATCATGCGAATGATCAGCAGCCTTATTGTTACCAAGAAAAGATTTACTGACATGTCATAGAACTCCTGGAATATGGTAATTTGGCCTGAACATGATGCTATCATCTATCTAAATACTCACTCATGGGTGAAATTATGAGATCATATCAATTTCTTCGGCGCTTTTCTGTGCGCCACGACCGCCTCGTACAAAATACCCATTACAGCCCCTATTGCTTCACTGTAAAGCATAGTTTGTCCTCGACAATTACAACATTTTATTCACTTCCTGTAATTGTAATAAAACGGAAAATTAAAGAAAAAATTGTCTTCTTTCTGTTAGTGCATTTTTTCCTAGAATAAAATGTTCTTCTGCGTCGGACAGGTAGGGTTGAAAAAAAGGAAAAAACCCTGCCAAAATTCTGTTAAGGCCCTATGGTTGTACAGGGGGGCACACAGCAAAACCTGGCCACTTTCAAACCGCTAGTTACCATACTGACCAAGGTCGCACAAACTTGTATAAAACACCAATAGAAAGACGAGAGTTTACCCTTTCATATGATACCTCATTCATATTCATAGGATCGTCTTGGCAATCGGTCTCGGGGGGGTTGAGAATAAACGCCAAACATGTTAAACAGTCTACAGCTATGCGTATACAAGTATACACCAAGACACAGCGGAACAGAGAGCCGTGGGCGTACCATTTTCACTTGTGGTTATGTCCGTATTATCAAGCGAAATGTTATTATTAACAGTACCCTAAAGCAGTACCAGAACTATCCCAGGATGTTGAAAAAAATATTTTTAATCATCTGCAAACT
Organism: Sclerodactyla briareus; assembly: GCA_026419785.1. NCBI lineage: Eukaryota > Metazoa > Echinodermata > Holothuroidea > Dendrochirotida > Sclerodactylidae > Sclerodactyla > Sclerodactyla briareus. The sequence goes on from JAODTK010000976.1 coordinate 135,132, forward strand.
ATTTAATTAATTGATATGGTAGGAAATAATGTGAGATAGGTTTGTGACAAAGCAACAGATAGTATCAGTGGGTAATTTTGACCGGAGAAAGGAACGCTCGGTCTAATTGGTCCAATTAGTGGTTCACGCAGGCCCTGTGTATTCGCCCCGGCAATAGGGAGAGTCATACGTGGAAAGCGCTTCGGACACAACATTTATCGTGTAAACTAAGTACCCAAAATCAGGAAAAGGAATTGATATGCTATGAAACCCAATATCAAACCTAAAATAACCCCCCACCTTCCCGGACCATCTGTAATATATACAGTAGATTTGAAAAGCCTTCCCCCTACGACCGAGAATTACCTTGGGCAGTTGGACCCACTGTCACAGGAGGCAACATCTAGTGATGCACTAAATGGCAATTACCCATGTGTCAGCTCCAAACATTACCGTACGGTAAACCCAATGACATTTCCTTTGTTATTCTAACCTGTTCATACAAACCAATCATTTTGATTTTCAACAGATCTTGGACATATACGAGGAACGGATTACACATGGGGCAGCCAAGACATATTGCTCCCTAAGTGGCTTTTCCTCATGTAACTACATCAAAACGTTGATGTTGAGGGTTTTGGGTTTCCAAACTTTTTGTAGGACTCGAGCTAAACCATTGACATGCCAGTAATTAACCTTCTCTATGTACATATGATAACATTCTTTTTGTGTTATCCTAACCCACTTCACACTATACCAAGGTGTTGCTGTCAATGTTTCTACCCCCACATTGCTGACGGGCAATATTGAAAACAGAGGAAAGGCTCCTCATTGATAATGATGGCTTTTCTGTTGATTGCTCCTGTCTTACTACATACAGCACCTGAACAATTTATACAGATCCACTCACAAAAATATGTATATTTCAATACCTTTGAAGGCAAAGTCCAGCCAAATTCATACTCTTTGGTTGTTATGATGTTAAAGAGAATAAAAAAAAATCATTCAAATATCACGGTTGTCCAGTTCATAGCATGTTCGGGTTGGGAAGGTATGGCTTCCTCAAATTTCATATAATCTGGTGATTTGGGCAAACTGGCAACTATTTTATGATGTCATATCTACCAATTGTAAGGGAAAAGTTGAGGAATATCTCTTTTTTCTTTTGAAATTGGTAGATATGGACAGCCTCAAATGTTGCCAATTTCAAAATTGCCAAAACTTAGCAATGATAAATGAATAATCTTTGAAAATTTGTAACTTTATGACCGAACATGATATGAAAGTGAAAAAAAGTTTGATTGGCATGATTTTCAGTACCAATCATATGACATTATTTTGACTGCAATTGCCCTTTAATCTGACTGCAAAGTACTAGGGCAGATTTATTTCATTCTACAGTACACTAAGCGATGTTGATACTTGAGCTAGTCAAGTGCTCAATAGAGTCAATTACCACACTACTTTGTCACCAGTGTTACTGTAACAGGGTAAATGTCAAGCTTGTATCACTAACTATTATAAACTGTCACCATGCTTTATCAAGTGATCCCATTATCCTGCATGGCCCCTGGTATTCTTCCTCTCATGTCCATAATCTGTGACAAGTTCAGGGTTCACCCCAGGCCAAGAAGGTTCTGCAGTAGGCAGTCAGAGAGGACAATTAGAAAGTCATAAATCATTGTAAACAACACACTGTGGCCATTTAGGGTACAAACTGAGGAAACGAGGCAACATCTTGAGGGCTCTGTAAGTGCCATCAGTAAATCACATGGTGATTTGTAGGTACAAAACACAGGAAAATTGCACATTCCTGGTAGTGCCTTGCTGTGTTTTATCAAACATTTTCGTGACAATTCACTCTGAAGTCACGTAAACAGATATGACTCAACTGAAGGACAACTGCAGGCTTGGATACAATGGAAGTTTTGTTGTGGGGATTAGGAAACCATATCAATAGATCCAAACCCCATTTCCATATGATATTCCTGTGTGAAGTTATTGACCTTCAAGTTTTTGTCAATTATGCAAAGGAATTAGGAAGAATCCCCATTGTGCAATGACAGGTGATGTCACAGTTGAACAACACAGATAATTATGCTATGTAATCCCATTCTTTTGTTGCGTTGAATAATGCAATATTCCGCAGGAGTTCTGTTTGTCTCTCGCTCTCTCAACAAATAACCACCAACACCTAACAATTCACTACAGCAATCCTCTCTCAAAGACTAAGTATTTTTCAAAGTGGAATTAATATGTAAATTTCAAGAGAATATTTGCAGGATTGTGCAAGTATGACATAGCTCATTACTGCATGATGGAATGCTTTTTGATTTTGCACAATATACATGCCCAAATTTTTAAGGCCTCTAACTCTGAATGTACGGTTTGGACACTTGATGCACTTTTTCTCCAGCTTATATATAGCCTCTCCATAATTTATCCTGCACTGTTGTCCTTCAAAGCCTGCATGTCTCAGCCACAACCAATAGCCTACCCCAGGCACGTACCAAGAGATTTGTCTGGGGGGGGTCTGAGGTCGGAAACCGCGCCCTCATAAATGGCCTCACCCTCCCTATTGACAAATAAGACAATTTATTGGCCCCTAGAAACATGCTGCTGCAATATTTGCTAAATAACAAGCTGAAAACCCTCTACTGAACTGCAAAAGATAAGTTTTTGTGTTAACAATGTATTATTCACTTTGGTCATGGTGGGAGTACTGACCCCAAATCCCCCCCCCCCTCCCCTCGCAGTTTGACAATTACAGGGGTGATTGGTGTGAATTAACCTGATGATGTGAGCAATTGTTTCGAACCTTTTGAAGCTCAGATAACTAGGTAGATTTTACATCTGCTATAAAGGCTATTAGCATGATTGAGGCAGCTCATGGAATAACTTCTCAGTAGCAGACCTATCAGGATACAGGCTTTTAAAAATCACGTTTCACCACATGAACTTCTTTAGATGACCATTCCGTCTTGTAATCATTCAAATTGAGACAACTATCCTTATCACTAACTCAACTATCCTTATCACTAACTCAACTTCATTCAGACATAATTCCACTTTGGACACAACAAGACCAGTTTTGGAATATGACAGGGAGTCGGTTGTCGTCTGCATAAAGCATGTAGTTCACACCATAGGAACTCATTAGGACTAACTGTTAGCTTAACTGGATTAACTAAATTTCCCTCCCACAGACTGTAAGGAAGCAGGACCAATGAAGACAAGGAAGCAGCAAATTTAAGTGACAGGAAGAGAATCAATTAGCGGGTTTAATCAGCGGCACCCCGAGTTGACACTAAATGTGTACATCACAGAGTTGAAGCAAGTTTGGCTCGAAGATTGCCGGAAACACTCGGCAACCATTTGAGATTGCCCAGCGTGACCGACAACACTGGCTTCTTCTGAGCAGTGACAAGGTATAATTAGTATGACTGACAGACATGGGAGGCTTCTTGCCCCATAGCAGGATGTAGAAGGGTGATCTACATGGGAAAATGGCATTAGGGGCATGTCTGTCTCATGAGTCTTTGTTAAGACCTTTAATTATTTTTCTTCTTTTTTGATCCCTTTCTGTAAAGCGCTCTGAGCTTTTTAGGAAAGGCGCTATATAATATGGACTGTTATGTTATGTTATGGTGACATAGGACTTTCTATTTTGTTGTATAGTTGCTTGAGGCCCTGAGTGTTATGCAACAGCTATGTCAACTTTCTCCAATATTTTTAATTCCTCAGTGAGTCACTCTAGCAGGGTCCTGCAGAAGGAGAATTGCAGATTTGTTCCAGAGGGCCACTACCAAGTCAGGTGCTATACCTTTTTTCTTTTTTGCAATCCTATTTATGACCCAACGAGACATCAGGCTTTCTTTTTTGGGGCAGCAGTGTCACTACTGTCACTGCCTAAACAGAACAGTAAACCCGACCCATTTTACATCTAATGATAAGTCTGACAAAGATGCATAGAGTGATGCTGGCACTCCAGTTAAACATCATCACACTGAATTTTGCTTCAAGATCAATACCTGATCAAAACGGAAGCAGAGGTTGTGGACTTCCCTCTATGTCAGACAAATATTAAAACGACAGCTGGGAGGGGAGATGCACAAAGTCAAAGTCCTCAGGAGTGACCGTGCATCACTATTAAGATGATTCGGGACAGTAGGAGTATTATGGCATGGCTGTGATATATAAGGAGGAGCAATTAGGAAGCTTGTTCCTTGAACGACCCATTCGGCCCACTCTGAGACACTAGCATACAAACAAGGTCACTGTGTGAAGTTGTAGAGGCGGACTCGACTGGAACATGGCAATTGCCAGTTAGCATGTGAAAAGGGCAACGTCCTTTGGATGCTAACCCAATTTCTGATTTTTATTACAATGGTTAAATTTTTGCCGAGTGGTTGGCACAGTTGGTAGAGCGTCGCCTTTTCCACCCGGGAAACCGAGGTTCGAGATCCCGGTCGGGTCATACTAAAGACTTAACAATGGTACCGTTGCCTGGACGCTCACACAAGAGATTTGCGCAGGACCAAACAAGGGGTAGGCAATTGCAAGTTGACGTCTGCGTGTGATACCCCCACCCCCACATTAAGGTTACCGCCAGAGACGCAGTGCCTTATTCCAAGTATCTGGTGAGGGATTCGCAGCTGAAAATAGAGTTGCAGTCTCCGGGTCTGCATTCCTTGCCTGGCCTTGGATAGGTTTGATCTTTGAACTACAGCGACAGACATACACATGTCTACTTACTTCCTGAAGAGGGCGTTGATTCCAGCATTTCTCACAAACATGCTGCCAAAGTGAAGATAGCCCAGTCCATCAGCTATCTCCTGCCTCGTGGAAACTGAACACAAAGGGTTGCCAGCTCCTTGGACCTCAGGAATGTTGCAAGGCCCAACGGTTAAAAATTACAGAAGTTTAGGTCCAGTCATGATAGTCTAGTTGTACCTCCCTATGGGCTTCGGGCAAGGAAATTATCACTTGGACTCGGCCTTCAAAACTAAAAAAAAAAAACTGTAAAGCTGCTTGACCCAGAAGATCAGAAATTCCAAATTGAAACTAATCCCTCATACCCAACTAATTTCCTATTGGATTTACCAAGGAAAACCATGCCTCTAATCATTTATAGTTCTTTACTTATATTATGGGCCCCACTGGGAAACAATTCGTGGGGATAATCGCTGAAGGTTTTGACCCAATTACAGGCAGGTAAGTGTGTACAGGTGATAATAGGGAAAAACTTCCTGAATGGCCAAGTTTAATGATCAACCACCATGGTCACTGGATCAGCACAGCTAGCAGCAGCGCCAACTCTTGAAAATTGGCACAGGGTGTGTGTACATGACAAAACCCCTTACTATCCACTGTGTGCAAGGCGAGACAGGTGTAACCAAATCCACCAGAAATTGTCGAGGAATATTCACCCAAAATATGGGTGCATGTTATTTCAAGAAGTCACTTCAATTCTTGTACAGTCGCTTGCCACTCTCCAACGCCAAGTCTCAAGTTCGCGACTTATAACAACACTGGTGAGAGAACACAAAAATGCCTGGAATGCTGAAAACGTATGGTCTCCATTTTTGAGGAATTCATTTCCCTTAACCTCTTCTGGACTAATCCTGTACAGGTCAGTATGTGGTCGTCAGGGGATTTGAGGTGGTCACTACTTTCCTCTGACATTGATAATATATTACTTGTTTAATATAGTCCCATTATAACTGCTTATACAGCTGTCTATACCAGAATGTTTTACAGAAAATACCCCTGATCATATGAATCGTCCGCTCAACAGCACTGTATAGTGCACACTTTCTCCTGTTCGCTCCTCACACACCAATATGCTGTTGAAGTCACAACGGACAAGTTTTGAGCATGCTCTAGAGCATGCTATTATAGTTGCACAGATCCTCAAAGGTTGGGAGGGATGAATATCCAAAGTAAACGCAGATCGAAACGTAAACTTCGGGTGACCCCCGTAAGCCAGAGTCCACAGGTCATATAGTGGATCACATAGCCCAACACAGCTTGAATAACAAGAAGGTTATGATTTCCCTGCCAATTACGAACGTTAAAAATATGTTCTAGAGCTAATAGGGAACGTCGAGATATTAACGAAGTTGATATTCTTGTACCTTTATTTCAAATTCAGGCCATCAGATTTTCTCGAACATGAATGAACGGGTGCTTGTGTTACTCATGCCTGTAGCTGTGCAGTTCAGCTCACCATCCGTGGAAAATTAAACCTTTCGGTATTATCAAGTTGTTAGGTGCCATGAGAATGTATGAACAATTACAAGGAAACTTTTCGGGATCCTCCCCCAATATTATCAGAACAATCACCCGAATGATCCAGTAAACTCCAGACCATGTTGGAAATCTCTATGCAGTTGCTTAAGTACACTAAATAAAACTTATGCAGGCCAGCTGATCGAAAACCGGGGGATACCAATTTCATGCAGAGATATGACCATGACAGGTTTAATATAGCAAAATAAACCTCAAACTAAGATTCAAGGCCATGGCTTCATGGACACCCTGAACCAATATAGAGAATGACAAGAGTTTAGAATTATGGTGATGTAATTTGATTCTGAATGAATCTATTCACCAGGTGTAACCACCTGACAGCAGTAAAATATCCCCCAACTTGCCACAAAAGCCGCCATCAGCAAATATAAATTGGCGCCTAAATGGCAGAACTTTGATGATGAAAAGACCGATTGTATAGACTAATTGCTTTCCTGAGAGGGTCAACTGAAGATCGGTAACACAAACACTCAAAGCACAAAAGTTATTACCTGCAAATGCACAACCATAGCAGAGATCTGTGAAATTACTTTAGCGGTAATTTAAAAGTTTAAATAGTTGCCAATCCCTGGGGTGTCATCCAAGAAGTCACCCCTGGTTTGACAGCTGTACAATAAGGTTTGTCAAATACGCACTGGTTCAAATGCACGACATCTCCGAAAAACAGTCGGTGTGAAAATAGGAATGACTTTGAGTGTAAGCTTGGCCTCGGTGAGTGAGGGAGGAGGTCAGAACATGGGTTGGGGGGAGGCGGGGTTGAATTTGATACTACGAACTCTATGTTGCCCCAGCGGTAGGGAAAGAAATTCCACACTAACAACTGAATAGCGGTGGAATATTATAACCATATACATCTTTTGAGAGGACAATTTCAGACAGTGCTACATTTTAGTTTTCTCTTCATAGTCCAGCCACGGGCGTGGGCGATACTCTCATAAATTCGTTTGTCCAGGGAAAATTCCTTACGAGGACATGTACTGAATGACTGACGACTGACCGTCAGCTGTGTAACACAAATCTCCAGGGTGATTGCAAAGACCCTACATAACATCTGCATTAGGCTCATCCTTTTATGACACCCCTAGTTGGTACCCAGGCTTCCACCAGGATGGTGGTTCCCACGAACAGCATGAAACAAGGGATGGTGGAACTATATAGCACCTCATTACAGGAAAACTTTCATGCCTTTGTACTGTCATGAATCCACAGTGGGAGAGAGATGGTACATAGGTGGGTTTTGTCATATACTAATAATATCGAGTGCGTCTATAGCGCTTTTCCACTGAGGGGGTCAAAGCACTTTAGACTATGTTCATAGGAACTGGTAGCACTCCGACAACCTGGAGAGTAACATAACCCCTTACACCACCCCCCCCCCCTCCCTCTGCACCTCCCCCTTGAATGAAGTTTAGTAAATATCTCAGGGCTGTTACAAACAACCCACACCGGGATTGAGGAAACAGGCAGAAAAGTACACATCAACTGGGCTATGTGAGTTTGTCTAACCCCACACTAATGCTTATTGTTTTAGGGTAACCAATTACTCACAGGGGAACTTGATTAATCACTCGATTATTATCGCCCGGGCCAGTCTCCCATTAATATTAAATCGAGCTGGTGAAGTAGACGGGGGAACACAAGCGCGGCAATGGGTGTGAACTGCGCCACGAGTCGTGTCATTCTTAAATAATTAGCAACACTAAGAAAGGAGGGAAACCTCAGCTTTTTTTACTAACAAAGGGAGGGGATAAATAAGGCTGATTTGCTTCTTAAAGGGGGGAGTCAGATGATGGACGGAAGTGGTATAAAATGATGTGTCAGGTATTGCTGAAGATGAATAAAAATAATAATAATGTGAAACTATTATTTATAAGGCGCAGGTATTCAATGGAAGCAGTGTTCAAAGGTGCATCCCTTGCAACCGGTCAGTCCATGTTTTTTTTTTTTCCAGTGGAGTTGTTTTCAAGATTTGATCTTCATCATGCCACAGATATGAAGCACTGGAATCCATAATGATTGTTCGATATAGTTGACATTCACTTCTTCACCTTCACTTCATTAACGCAGTTGACGTTCACTGCATTAACGCAGTTGACGTTCACTGCATTAACGCAGTTGACGTTCACTGCATTAACGCAGTTGACGTTCACTGCATTAACGCAGTTGACGTTCACTGCATTAACGCAGTTGACGTTCACTGCATTAACGCAGTTGAACGTTCACTGCATTAACGCAGTTGACGTTCACTGCATTAACGCAGTTGACGTTCACTGCATTAACGCAGTTGACCTTCACTTCATTAACGCAGTTGACGTTCACTGCATTAACGCAGTTGACGTTCACTGCATTAACGCAGTTGACCTTCACTTCATTAACGCAGTTGACGTTCACTGCATTAACGCAGTTGACGTTCACTGCATTAACGCAGTTGACTTCACCCCTTTATTCTGGCTGTACTTGGTATTTAACCATGCCATTCGGGATTTAGAGTGTTAAAAAAAGTCGTTGATCATTTCAATGACTTTGTCTTTTCCCTAAGACAACCATTTCCCGCCCATGTTTTACCATGCAATTGATAGGCTAGTTATTGGTATCTTGTTTTTCATCTTGACACTATGATAGAAAAACTTACAAGGCAGAATTTTCATAAATCATTTCTTTTATTCTTCTGATAACAAAGAATATGAGGGAAATATATTATAATTTATATACATAGGCCATATATATCAATTTGCAAATGTGTTACATAACCCATATTTGCTTGTTCAAATTGTACTAATTAATACTATTATTAATTGGGAATGTTCAAGGTGATAACATATCTCTCGCATGTCTGTTAAGCAAGATAATAGTATAAATTAATAATTTGATATATGGGAAGCAGTACTAGTCACATCAGTACATAGTTAGGTAGACAAGGTTCAATAGGGCTCAATCACTCATGAAACAGCACCTGTTACATCAGTTATGTAGGAAGATAGACAAGATTCAATTTGGCTCAATCGCTCATGAAACAGCACCTGTTACATCAGTTATGTAGGAAGATAGACAAGATTCAATTTGGCTCAATGCGGTGGAACAGCACTGTTGAACGGTACATAGGACAGTAGACATGTTAAATAGGGCTCAATTGCATGTGAAACACATTTCCAATTTATTATTACTATAAATTCCATTGGTGTTTATTAGCACATCAGAAACTTAATTTTAGTCATGCCACAAGCATATGTCCTTTCAGACACATAACTGCATGACCCCCATTTTATGAGGTGAAATAACCTCCGTGAAATACTGTCAAGTCACTTCATCACTAGTTTAACCTTTCCTAAATAAATAGCATTGCATTGTCATTGCAGGTCAAACAAACCTCCAAACCAGATGATAATCTATGAATCACAAGATGAAAGGGCAGCGTTGTTGGGTAGCTCAAGATTTCTAGATGCATAAAGACTTGAGGGAAATAGTAAGGGGCACTTATCCTGCTCACATTGTCCAAGGTAATTATATTGTTCAATTGCATTATATGGAGATTGTATTAGCTCTGTAGAACTCTGGACTGCTGATTGAAGGATTGTGAGTTCAAATCCCACAGGCCAGTCTGTGTGCACCTATTGCTATGACCCCCTTCATTCTCATCTTCACCCCAGGCCACTAATTTGGACCATGAGGAACTTAAGTACAACCTTCACTGCAATAGTGCTGCCATTTATCTCAGCTGTTGGAGATCATAACGGTTCATATGATCAGGGTGATATGTAAAATATTTTTTGGTCACTCCCATGAAAAGTCTCAGTGGCTATCAGCAATTGACTATCGGACAAAACACAAATGCTAGTTTTCGACTGCTGCAAAAAACAAGCTGAAAATGTTGAACATTTCTCAACATCATGCATCAGGAAACTGAAATATTTGAGCAATGATTCTAGTGTTACCAGCACCCACTGGTCACTGTGCGTGTACTGGCTTCACTGTCGCAAGTTCCTCATTGGCACACTAGCTGGCGATTCTCAGTATTCATCAGAGCACTTCAGGAGAAGACCGTCTAGGAACTGTGGGGAATGGAAGCAAGAAGAAAAGCAAACAGTACTTACACTGATGATGGTTATGTGGTATGAGGAAAGAAGGACTTAACAGCTTTTTTCAAGAAAGAGGTCAATCAGTGGAGGAGGAGGAGGGACGAAAATAGCCAATATGGACATGTTCAACATATTAATGGTTGGATTAGAAGGTACACCGACTCAATGATTGCTGGTATAGAACCCCAAATCAGACCTGAACATGGACTGGTGTGGTGCAACATGGAGTCCGGAAGCACTATGTGGGAGCCGTCATAACCCAAGAAGTCACATACTGACTTCATAATATAGATACTCATATAGCACCTAGAAATATCCATTCGAAGTTTCACAACATCAGCAAGAACATAGCAGACTAAGGTCTGCAGACCAACTGCAGTGCTAGGGTTAACTACCTATTGAGTATTGCACTCTTTTTGGCAAGCAGGTTTTTTTTCTTTTTCCAAAACAACTGACGCCCTGGATGATACCCTTGGCCATACAGGAGTAATTGCCATGCATTTTATATCTGTTCATTCTATACCAAGTAATCATTAGGTTTATTGGATTTTTTAAATTGTATAATTAGTTCAGTTAAATAATTAGCAAATACCAATGACTTGCTCTCACTTCTAGGCTATCATACTCATTGGGGATGATTCTCTGACTTCTTCTCTGCAAAGTCTTGCACACCATAGATGTGTCGCAGCAATCACCCTTTTCTATCGCTACCTCTTTGGGCACTGCTCCACCGAGCTGAGCTGTATATCCAGCTAATCTTTCTCGTCCCGGGTTAACTTAAACGGGTGGCACGCAGCATACATCGATATGAAGTTTGCATTCCTGCAGCCCGCGCTCGGTCTCATTCGTCATCAGAACCTCTCGCCTTTGGAATGCTTGGGTCATCTGTCTGCTTTCCCTCTTCCTACAACAACCTTCAGCTTTTCAAGTCTAGAATCAACACGCTGTGTCTCACAACTCTTTCATAGCTATTTCTATTCTTTCTCAAACGGGCCTTGTCATAGATTTTAAGCCTTTCCTGAAAAAAATTCTCCTGCCAAACACAGTATAGTGGAAGTTGTATATTTCATGAGAAATTAATCATTAGGCTTTTTGCACTCCATCAGACTTGCAGGAGTTCAGCAACCCCGCAAATCTGGAGTGTCATAGCAGAGCAATCAAAACACGATAAACCTGTGTGTGTTGGATTTGAAAAATAAATGTGGCATCATGAATTACATTGCTTTTAAAGTACTAGTGGTTAACCGATGCTAAGTTGTTATTACAACCCAATTTGGCAGACACTAAGCTGTGCCTAGAAATGAAGGAAGACATTTCAACACCGGAATTATATTCATAATAGCACCTGATTTGACATGCTAGTGCCTGGATTTTGCCATGTTCAGTGGACACCATTCCAATTCAATCACTTCCTAACAACCTGCTCGGACACATCTGACACGTGACTGAACTCTGTCAGGCGTGGGTTGTCGGAACTATATGCAAGGTGACCCAACACTTGATAAGAACATGACAAGAAGTGTGTCTCCGTGGCGATAAGATGTAGCACACGATTGCCAACTTTGTGTGGTGGTGTGATGTCCAAGTACTGTGAACCAGCCCCATACAACTATTGTCCATGTTTCCAACTACAATTCATGACTAGGAGAGTGAATTCATGTGAATTTGGTAAATATGCAGACAACATAACTAATTACAATTTTGTCGTTGTCAATATCTCCCTATTCCTGTCTTCAACCTGATGGTTTTTAAGCTTCTTGGCAATATGACACCATATGACAACCCACAATCCCCTCAGACAACCTCGACAAATCCCCGCAGCTACCTTCATTACCACAATTCACTGAGCTTCCATCTCACCTTCTTAAACTCATCTAATTAGCAGTTGCCTCTAGTAAACTCCTTTATTGGGGCTGTTTGTTTTTGGGGGGTTTCTGGGCAAAATGGATAGTCCCCGTAATAATCTGTATAAAATCCCTATACTTTAGGTATTGGGTCCAGAATTGTAAACGATAACATAGGAAAGTTGAGAGACAAGCAGACTGGTTCGTTACGCAAGGGTGAACCGAGCATGGTATCCCTATGATTTGTCAATTATGCATGGAGTTGGGGCGGGGTTTCAGAACAGCCTAATGAGGTGGAGTTACATGGGACAACTGCTAATTAAATGAGGCTAAGAAGGTGAGTATGGTTGCCAGTTAGTATCCATGCCAGTATTAAGTTTTGGGGAAACAACTCCCGAAGTGGATCATGACCCCTTGGTAAAGAACAGCTAACCCATTAACTTGGTACAGAGTTGTAATGCTATAAAAAAATAAATAAAAAAAACAGCAATGGTGCAAGAGCTCAAACAGCCAAAACTCGAGCAGTGTTGTGAGTTGCTCGTTCACTCGTAAATTTTTCCTCAAAATTTTGTAACGCTCATAGGTACCAATCCGTACCACTGGTCATTAATGACTGACTGACAGAGTATCATGATAATCCAAATATCGATAAACTTGTAGGAGACTCATTTTACCCCTTCACTGACCTTTGATCTTCAATTTTTTGTAGATCCCATAAGTACCAGTAAGTCATTGATACCACTGACCTTGTATCATTATAAAGGGCCGGTCCACACTATAATGATTTTCTATCGTTCTGCTACACGATCTTTTTAGATTTCAGGCTGAACCAGAAGGAAGGGTCTGCGTGGTAACAATTTTCCATGATACTAGTACATTATCACAATACCTTTCAGATCGAGGTGTTCGAAAAACCCTCATTCCTAAATGACGTCATATCGAAAAATGGTAAGAGTCGTACGATAAATCATTGAGTTCCGCAACGATAAATAGGAAATATGTGATTATTAAAACGCCGGGAAGGGCTTTTCCACATTAGAATGGTTTGGCAAATAGCGAACAAAGTCCTCCATTCATGTGGCAGGTGTTCCAGCCGTCATATTAATAGGCCCGGTATTAAACGGCCTGAACCAATAATATCGGATCGTGCACTACACGTATCTTGTAGTGTTACCGGGCCCTTACTCATGTAGGATTAGATGCATTTTATAATTGTTCACATGATAGTTTCATTCACTATGCAAACAATTAAAAGCATTCCATGTGCTGCTTCCAGATTTTGGTATTAGCATATAACAGAACAGCTTACTAATCAGTGACCAATTTTGAATTCATAAGGACGTCTGTTAGAACCATGTCTACCAAAGGACTACTAAGCTTTGTGGAAAAGTGTCTAAAATTGCCTAAATATGCAAATTAGACCAATCTCGACCTTCCAGTGACCCATTTTCTAATTTTGAATATCTCAGGACCAATAGTGGATCGCACTTATAACACATTTTCAGGGATCCAACAAACTTGAAAATTTGTATTTATGAAGCAAATTACCTGCATGCACATTGGATAACCCCCATTGACTCAAAAATCTATGTCAAAAAAGTTTTGGTACTGAAGGTTAGACCATATTCACCAAATTTCACCATCTTCCAGATAAATTAGGATAGCTTCCTCTGAAAATCTGATCAGTTCATCTACCTCATATCTTTAACCTATGTGCTAAACCAAATCACCAAAGCCCCACGTTCGCTAACTAGCCTACACAATAAAATACATAAATAGGCTCATCACCCTACTCGATACTTTCATGCTCATCAGATCATGTTACCTAACGCCGATACTACGAAATTTCATCAAATTGGTCCTGCCAGTCCGTCGAAATCCTGCTACGAGAATGAGGGACACACACACACATACATGCACACACACATACATACATACACACATGACAAAGTAATCGCTAAATCTCTTCCTGAACTTTGTTCAGGCGAGACAAAAATGTGAGACCTCGGTTCCCAATGTGTAGAACACTGCCAATGCAAAACATAACTTTTTTCTCTGAGCAAATGATTTCCACATCGAGTAAAGGAACTGACTGAGGTGTAGAAGATATCAATATTGGCGCCAAATCAAGGGAAAAGTCTCACCGGATCTAATGGAAAATATCACCAAAACAGGTGGTGAACAAGAAAAGGTACCTAAAGATAGGAAAAAACAAGCATCAAGACACAAAGAGGCATCTGCAAGCCAATAACAATCCTAACGACATCCTCTCCTTAACACGATAAGCATTACTCAGGAAAGCATCTAAATCATTGGAGAGATATTGGGGACATAGTTCAGGCAATCTCGCGGTGCAATTACGAAGTAGGCCACAGAAATGGAAGTGGTTGGAAGAGTGGGTTGCCTGATAATAGCGAAACCAGGAATAGATGCCATGGTTATTATCAATAACAAACAACACCCTAGACAACTAGACCTACATTTTGCCATCCGGCAGGAGGGAGGGTTAGGAGGGAGGAGAATCTAAACAAAAAAAACAAACAACAAACATTACTGAGACTTTATCTCATAGTTTACGCTAATTGAGGATGTGGGCTGAGGTATCAGAGGAGCCCTCAATGTGCTATTGTTATCATCTTCAAACCACATTTTGGTATTTAAAGCCTGTGTGGCAAGAGACCCTATCTTGGCTTGCGAAAAATTGATCAAAAATTTCAACAAACCTGGTGGATGTGGGCTGCATTTAGTCCTGACAGAGAGGGAGGTCATTTCGAGGTCACCAGAGGTAAAACTTTGGGAATCTCTAATAAAGTTGTCAGATTCCAATAAAACTTGTGAGATGTGAATTTACATTTGTTCCAGACAACAGTCCAGCATTGTTATCCCAATTGGACACAAAATCATTAAAATTTGAGCAGATTCCAATGACACTTGTGGCATGTAAGGAGCATTTCCCAGCACTGACCTAGGGACTGGGGTGCACTGCTGATCACACAGAGGTAAATTGTTTGTGAATGAAAATAAATACATGTTTATTCAGTATTGGGAGAATTACAAAATATTTATTTCAATTGCAATGTGAACATGGGGAAGTTACATGTCAAAATGGAAGTTTGTATTCAGCCGTGAATGGCAGACTTTGTCTCGCAGAGATGACCCATTTGCATCTAATGGGTCTGGGTCTGAAACTTCCATGTTGAACGTTATATATTGATGGATATCATACGAGTCTGATCCACTCCAAGAGCCATAGCCTGTTTCCTTCTCTAATACCATATAGCCAGCCATGTACACTTAAATGTTTTATTCTGTAAGCAGCCCTCAGAAGGTCTCTTGTCCTTTCACCCTGTCGTTCTCACAGTCATTTTCCTGCACCCCTTCCATCTAATCGAGGAAAACGATTAATTGGACCATAAATGGATCAAGCTTACCCTCCACAGGCCCATTTCTATGGCAAAACAGGATGTCTGGGGGAAAGCTGACATGATCCCTGATTAGCATACATACTGTTTGTTAATCATGGGTGTTGTTAGGGTTAGTTAGAAGTGGGTGGATGGATTTTTGTCATGGAATGTCCATCACAGACCCATTAGTCTCTTTGGGTGCCTCCAATGAACTGTAAAGTATATCATGTTGTGACAGGGTGTCCTATACGAATCACACAAGGCCAGCTTCAACGGGTGTGTATATTATTATTAAAGTCTCATCCCCTCATTATATCCCTGTGACAGAAGTGTTAGAGGATATTACAATCTGGAGTCATGGGCATTTCGAGGAACTTCCGACATTAGCGTTAAGATCTCTTCAATGCGTTGTTCGCCAAACTTGGAACTTGTCACACATATCCACCATAAACACGCTTCGGTTCGAAAGTTGGATGTTGTTGTCACATGCTGGGGCCAACTGACCTGTAGGATTTTTTTCCCCGTAGTTTGTCGGGTTACATCTGGTGAAGGACAATCTTGTTTTTTTTACTCTCAGGTGGTTGTCGGCCCAGGAACAGCTGCATAGATATGCTGACAGAGCTACGTCCGATACAAGGAAGGGCGGATGGATTCTCTCTGGGGCTACTTTTGCCTCACAAAGTTACATGAAGCTGTGGTTTGAATAGGCTACACATCACTGGACTTTAAATATGAGAAGCTTAGGGGGGTAGGAACAGTGGACATGACAGAAGAAGAGTGAAAATGGAGTAGAGGATGATGTAATAAATATCATACAGTCCGGGCTCCACATCAATGACATGCCCAGAAAATTTCATTAGGACTGCCTGGAGGTGGAGCTTGAGATACTCAACATTGTCACCGAGGTGCTGGTTGGGAGCATGCCTGTTTACCCATTTGATTTTGATCGATACATTGTGACCTGATTGAGATTCGAACTCCAATCTCCCTCCAGGTGGTGAGCCAATACAACCAACTGTTATAACCACTCAGATGAGGTGGAGGATGCTAGAACCCGGCTCACAACCAAAAGAGAAGGGCGAGGTGGGGTTGCCAACCCGGATGACTAATTTGCCAGGTGCTCGGTACTCATGGGGCCGTTGCATCAGGCCCAGTTAGGTGAGTTTGAGTAATGTGGAATAGATTAAGCTGCACTGGACCTGGACATTGAGGTGGTTGGTTTTGGGAGCATAACTGTCACCTGATCTAATCTCATCCATTATTAACCTGACTGAATGCGAGCCCCAACATCCCAGGTGGTAAGCCACCTATCACTGTATAACCACTCAGTTGAGTTGGAAGTTGCTAGAAGAAGTGACTCACATGAGCTGCACTGGACCTGCAATGTGGTTGGGGTAGTTTGGTCACAGCAGAGAATCATGTCATGGTTCCTGGCTACAGATCACCTAGCAGGCCCAGGAAAGTATGGCAGGATTGTGTGAATAATTACCTGAGGACACTAGCTCAACATTGACAGTGAGGGGATGCCATATAGACCATAGTGGAACTAAGCCAGAACAGATGACGCAAAATGGGAAAATTCAAACAAAACCACAGATCAACTGGCAGTCAGAAGCTTCACTATTTACTGGCAGATAATTTCAGTTTTCTTTTTATCACTTTTTTTTTATGGTATACTTGCCGAGCAGAAGATCGATCCCATTCAAGGCCCAGCAAGGGTGCAGACCTGGATACTGCACCCAATTGTCAGCTGTGAATCCTTCACTGGTACACGTAATAAGGCAATGTCCTCTGGCAGTACCTTACCTGTGGGGTTGGGGGTAATCACACGCAGACGGTAACTCGTAAGTTGCCTACCTCTCGTTTGTCCCTGCTCCAATCCCTTGTGCTGAGCACCCAGCAAAAGGCAACAGGTTCCATTTTTAAAGTCTTTGGATACCCGACCGGAATCAAACCCCGGTCTCCCGGGTGGAAGGCCGACAATGGAGTGGCTGATTGACCATTTGATATAGGGGAGCAGCGAGCTGTCTAATGGGCATGATAGAGGACGCTATTCCTGACGGGCTCGAAAATACATCCAACCAAAAACAATCAATCAGTCGGGACAGGAAACGTAATACGCACGCCGCTTGACCTAGAAACCACAATCTTAATAGGGCAAACACACTGTCAATTTGGCCGGTGCGTGAGTAGTAGGCTGCAATGGGAAAATGCAGACACACAATGAACCATTGCTATGTATTTCTCAACTTTCCTCAGTGTTTACTAATATCAACATAGTGCAGTATAGTGCCAGTAGAACATTAGTCAACAGTACATACTGAAGTTGGTTCCAAACCCAAAATGTTGAGATCCTACCTTCCGTCACAGGTGTTTTCGCACAACACACTTATTGGTCTGAGGTTTTTCTTATCCGTTATAAGCAGAAAATACCAATGGCCATGATATGTTATTATGACCATTGTACTTTTATTGCAGTGTTACAGAACTACAAAAACATACAGGTTTGGTCATTACAATGACTTTGATTTACTTATGATATATTCAGAACCTGGCACACCCATTCAGTCATGGTCAACAAAGCAGTCTGAGAATCTCTGCCAGGCGGTGTCTTGACCTTACTGTGAAGTGGTTCAATGAGCAATGTTCATACTTCAACACCATGACCAGGGCGTCAGTGGTGCTATTTGGTTTGATTTGTAGGGGTTTAGGAAGCTGAGTAAGGCTCATCAAGGAACCGGGCCGAATTTATCGTGGATGAGCACCGGCGATAACTCGCCTTCTCTTCTCGAATAGTGCTCAGATGAAATCAAACCAGGGGTGTAACGATTCTCAACCTGCTCTTGGGACCCCCATTTTACATCCCCTCCGAAGGACTACCAGTGAACTCCAGGATCGGACCACTTTTCTCGGAACCTGAAGAAGTGGAAAATTCATGTCCAAGGTGACCGCTCACAGCACGACCGACAAGACTTATTGCACATATCCCAGAACACACTCCAAAAACCCAAGCACAAATCCACTGCATTACAGTGGAACGATGAAGTGAAGACCAAGGCCTCGCCCATCGCAACTGCAAGTACAGCCACCTGGAGAAGAAACTGCTGGGAGTCAGACCCCGGATGTTTGCTTGCAAAGTATCACTGATACCACTCTTGAGTAGGGAACAAACCAGTGCTCTGACTGGTGACTAATTACCTCTTCATAGGTGAATGATGCAAATTTTGCTTGATCAGAGTAGTGGGTGTGACCAACAGCAGCCATGTATGCACCTGACAGTTTCCTATTGACCGAGGGCTACGTCATTGTCATGCCGGAGGGCACACCCACGCGCCTGCTGAAACCAGAAAGCTAAAAGTCTCAGTGATTCCTAGACAACAATACTGTCTGGATGTGTTCAAGTCCACAATTTTTTCCTAACATTAGGTCTCTGCTCAAGCTTAGATCATTAGCATTGATATACTGGACATGTTTCATGACAAGCTGGAAACCACTCCTTCCCCTCCCCACACGATCCCCCCCCCCCCCCCCGATCCCCCCCCTCCCCCCTCAAAACACTTGAACTAAGATCTTTTTCCAAAATAGACTCTTGCAAAACAAATAGCGTTCATTGTACTCAGCATAGAGAGCACATTTATCATTTTTGAACTCGATCTCACCTCCCATGTTGGGCTTAGACTCAAGAGTTTCCAGCAAAAAGGTTCCGTCTCATCTTCAGAGAAGAAGCGAAAAAAATTGGGAGCACACGCTGCAGACAGCACCTAGCTATGGGGGTTTATGATCCTGACACCTCAACCCAAGCCTACCTGCTTTCTTAAGATCAGGTGACGGTGCCAGCACTCTCTGCACAGCAGTTTCCTTCCCCAGTAAGAACACAGAGTACTCATTACAGCTGAGTGTGCTGTGGTGCACAAGTAGACAGAATTAACTAGTGTTATGATCGGTAATTTGCACCCAACTGAACAATCCAATTACTTGAGCTACGGCTTGACCACATCCTCTGCTGGCATCTGGACCCCCACCCTTTGGGTTCGAGCACAATCACCAGGCTACTAGACCATGTTGGCTCAGGTGGAGGGATAAAATTTAGGTTTAATACAATGTCTCACTGTAACTATAGGGGATCAATGCAACTCCACCTCTTCTCACCATCTCAAATCCTAGTGAAAAGTTTATTTGTACAGAGAATTCACATTATTAAAGCACCAGAGCCAGTTTTGTTTCTTGCTGTGAAATCAAACTATTTCTCTGCAAGATTATTGGTGTGCATACCTTGTTCAAGTGAGCAGTGGCATGTGTAAGCGCTGTGACAGATGCTAGCTGGATTTGTGTGCTATTTAAAGGACAAGTCGGCCAAAATTCCAAAAATATTAAAATGTCATATGATTGTGCATTGAAAACATGCCTATCAACTTTGTTTCACGTTCATAGCATGTTCGATCATAAAGTCACAAATTTTCAAAGATTATTAATTTATCACTGCTAAGTTGGCAATTTTGCAAATTGACAACATTTGATGACATCATATCTACCAATTCTGGAGAAAATGTTAAGAAATGTCATAACTTTTCCCTTATGATTGGTTGATATGACATCATAAAAAGGTTGCCAGTTTGCCCAAATCAACAAATCATATGAAATTTGAGGAAGCCATATCTTCCCAATCGACACATGCGCATAAACCGGAACAAGTGATTTTTTAATGATTGTTTTATTCTCTTTAACATTATAACACCAAAAAGAGTAATTATTGGCTGGACTTTGCCTTTAAGACTATGGCATTATCATTATCATTCCCCAAATCAGGCCTCGA
Organism: Sclerodactyla briareus; assembly: GCA_026419785.1. NCBI lineage: Eukaryota > Metazoa > Echinodermata > Holothuroidea > Dendrochirotida > Sclerodactylidae > Sclerodactyla > Sclerodactyla briareus. The sequence goes on from JAODTK010000976.1 coordinate 155,560, forward strand.
ATTAACCGATGGCACAGACGGCAATCACCGTCGGTGCCCTGCCAATTTGCCATCATGCCCTTACATTTCAAGCTTCATCACCGACGGCAGTGACTGCGGTGCCCTAATTGCTCATGGCCGTCGGTGCCCTCCCCCTCTCAAAGCTAGCGATAATACCCTACAGCAACTTCTGGAAGTTTCCATTCAATCGTCAGGCCCATTACATGTAAAGGTATCATGATTTTCCACATTTTCGGAATCAATAGATAAAGTGCATAATTAGCGTTAACCCAGGCCTGGCCGGCCCCCTCCGCGCTGCTCACACATTACATAATGATCAAAACGGCAGTATGAATGCACCGTGAACGGCCTACGTAAGTCACATAATTGTACATTCACTTCTGAGCTAATTACTACCATGCATTGCCGCGCTGCGCACATGGTTGTTTAACTGGTTCGAACCGGTTCGCGGCAGCATGCAGGACAGCGCTAGCGATGGGCGGCAGGTCCGCTAGCGCTACAAGAAGTACACTGTATGGTCGTATGTGTGTATGTGGGATCTGAGGTGATAGATACTGTTCTGATTGAAGTGGCTCGCGAGTTCCTTCGCAGTGGCAAAACTTTTCTCTCCACATTTATAAATTGCAATATATTCAGTAGTCCTACATGATACACATGAATGAATTATATTGCCAGAAGCTACATTTGTTTTTCATGGAAAATATTAAAAATGATCATATTTGAGTATCTAGAGCAAATTAATTACGGTTTGAAAAATCATTGTCAAAATCGTGAGGTTGACCGACAGACGAGAATACACCAGAGCTCGTGCCGCTGGCTAGCTAGTATATGCAGAGTTACAACAACGTTACAATAAAACATTTTGCCGGTAATTTTCCAAATTTGCCGTCTTGCCCCGTCTTTTTTTCAGATTGCCTTGCTGCCCTGCCATTTTTAATGTAACCGAAGGCAATTTTTACATTGCCCTCAGAAAATTGCCTTGCCCTTCCAACTTTTAATTGAGGCCTGCCCCAAATCCCTATGTTATCACAGGGTTTTGTTCCAGTCATATTCTGCAAGGAACCACCAAATACTATTCAACCGATGAGATTTTTGAAAACCTATGCATATAACTAAGGGTGACAAAAATAGCACAACCTGTTAACTGACAACTTCATGCTCTTTCTTTTAGTTTTATTAATGTCAGAATCGGCTATTAACCCAAGTGGCCTCCAGTGACTTCAGCACCAAGCATAGTCTGAAGCTTGGTTTAATAGCACTTACAGTGACAAGTTTATTATCCAACTTTATGAGCAATCCAATCTCTGAACCCAGACATTTTGACTGAGTGGGGCAAGTTTCATGCATTGTACTCCACCTTTGATGACAGCTCTTACATTTTTAGAGCCCAGAGTATTTTAACTGGGAATGATTTATTGAGATTGGTGTCAGTCAAAACTGTAGACACATCTTTCTCAAGGATTCATACAGGCTAGTTACGCTACCCTACCTTCCGGACCTCCATACAACAATGGCTAACTTATTTGCAACAATTGTGTTTTACTTTGAAAAAAAAATGATTGATGGGTGTTAACAATTAATCCATTCAGCATAACTTTTGCTTGACAGAGGGAATTTTTTTCCACTGACACTGATATGTACAGTGATAGGGAGAAAAATAATTTGTTCACATGATCCTAGCTATACTCAGACTGGGTGGGCATTCCCTTCAACTTGTTACAATCAGGTATATGGAGATTTTATTAGACACTAGGAGTGGTTTGTTAGCTTCGATGTAGATCAATATTACAGAGATTAATTTCAAGAAGCATGGTATCACCATGATGGATGGATAGATGACTCATGGAATGGTTTGATGGTCAGACAGTGGGGGTTTGTTAGGGTACTGGAATTTTTAACGACCTTTACATGACAACAAGACACGCCTGATTGTTCACTGTTTGTCATGGTGTACAGTCTGGGTGGACATTGTTTTGTCTTGAGTAGTACACATTTCTTGATTTTACACTGTCTATGTTGTACACTGCTTGTCAATGTGGTTCACTGTTTGCCTGGTTTTACGCTGTTTGTCTGGCTGATAAATGTTTCTGGTGATACAACGTTGTCCGGGTGGTACAGTTTGCCTGAGTGGTGCAATGTTTGTCTGGGTGGTACACTGTCCAGGTGGTAACACTGTTCGTCAGGGTGGTACACTGTTTGTCCAGGTGGTACACTGTTCGTCAGAGTGGTACACTGTTTGTCCAGGTGGTACACTGTTCGTCAGGGTGGTACACTGTTTGTCCAGGTGGTACACTATTCCGTCAGGGTGGTACACTGTTTGTCCAGGTGTACACGTTCGTCAGAGTGGTACACTGTTTGTCCAGGTGGTACACTGTTCGTCAGGGTGGTACACTGTTTGTCCAGGTGGTACACTGTTCGTCAAAGTGATACACTACTTGTCCAGGTGGTACACTGTTTGTCCAGGTGGTACACTGTTCGTCAGGGTGGTACACTGTTCGTCAGGGTGGTACACTGTTTGTCCAGGTGGTACACTGTTTGTCCAGGTGGTACACTGTTTGTCCAGGTGGTACACTGTTCGTCAGAGTGGTACACTGTTTGTCCAGTGGTACACTGTTCGTCAGAGTGGTAAACTGTTTGTCCAGGTGGTACACTGTTCGTCAGAGTGGTAAACTGTTTGTCCAGGTGGTACACTGTTCGTCAGGGTGTGTACACTTCCATGTGGTAAACTGCTGGAGGCGTTTTCATGATTTGTTCAGGTCCAGCCCCTGACAAACAGTTGTGTGGGAACATTAGTAAAGCGCCTGTCTTCCACCTGGGAAATTGGGGTTCGAATCCGGTCATGTTATCCCACAGACCGAAATGGTACTGTTGCTTTCTCGCTGTTTGCCCCACCACAAGTATTGGAGCAGAACAATTGAGGGGCATGCATTCACAAGATGCCATCTGCATGTACCTCTCCAGATCAAGGTACTGCCAAGAAGGGTACGCCTGTTTGGGGATCACGCGCTGACGATAGTGTGTAGTATCCAGTCTGAACCCTTGTTGGGCCTTGAATAGGTTTGAGCCTTTGTGCTCCGCAAGTGCTTTGTTTTTGGTTTTGAATATAGAAAATACAAAGGAAGCTAGCTATAGCAATCATCATCTGATCACAGTGAGAGACAGCCTGCTCACCTCAATCAGAGGCGCATGGTGGGGTGGGGGGTTCTGTCTAGGGCTGATCTCAGCACCCATACCCCTCATCCTAGGTCCTGCTGTAGGTCGCTGCACACCTTGGTCACCTTCGGAGTTTGTCCTCCATCGCTCGCTTCTGATTGGCTGACTCAGAGAGGACCAATCGCATCTCGTCTTCCACCTTTGCAACTTGGTGTCAAAAGAAGAAGCTTGTTCAATAATGGGACTAATTGCTAGTGAGAACTTGTTCATCATTAAAGATTGAGATTCCTGAACAAGCACCAAAGAGAGGCTATATAATGATTCCATGTCCTCATGAGATAAGCCTTACAGTTTACAGAATAATGAGATGATAATGATAATGTGTCAAAGGTCATGAGGGAAAAATGGCAGTTTGACGTTGAACATACAGTGTGCAGAACGATCATTCAAAACTCCCTGCCGGATACTACAAATCCTGCCAACACAAACTTCACAGATTTCCCCCATACTTATCAACAATACCTATGAAAAACATGGGATGAATTGGTGTCGTTTCAAAGAGTGATGACACAGTTTAAAATAAGTCGTAACGATATCGAGATGGGGGGAATCTCATCTATTCTCCCAAACTGTTCAGTGGTGAGTAGGCGCACTTAAAACTACGAATCGCTTATTGGGAAACTATCTCCACTCAAATTTTGTAGTATGTAAACTGGTACGCATGCATGGAAAACCCGTAACGAGGAGATATACTGCGTAACACCTGTTAACCCAACATATCTTCTGATAGCGCCCTCCACCCCTGTCTATTTTGTTGCAGAAAGACAATTTGGTAGGCTTACAATTTATTAGTGCACACTACTCAGTGGATAATTGTTCAGTCTACCTTTTGGGAAACACTCCTCATCTTTGGAAAGCATCCCTCAAATTTCACCTAACCTTTTGAAATCACTCCTAGGTTTGTTTCTTTTGCTCTCAGAGAAGTAACTCATTGTAGCTGAGTCCATGTGCTAGCAGTATTCTGCAGTGGCATTTCTTCATAAACTAGTATTTTTCTACACTTTCCGAGTAGCCTATTTCTCCTCTAACCTTGCGACTAGCCTTCGTCACGTTTGTCATCCTTTCACAGTTGCGGCTACTCCCAAGGATTGTTTGTTATAGGTTTTCCCAAAGATCATGTTTCGCATGTAACCCCCCCCCCCCCCCATCTCCTACAGTGCTACTAATGGGGAGTTTCCAATTTCCCTTGAGTCATACTCACATAGCTGTTGCATTCTACTGTCTAAGGCAGAAGCTTAAGTTGTAGATCACTGCCAGGTTTACTTGTGAGAAAGAAATGTGCTTTGCCAATATTAACACAAAGCATCCGGTCTTCTCTCTTCAAAATCACAAGGTGTTATATAGGAACAGAGGTAGATCGAAATCAGGAGCGGAATATCTAGTTGGTATGCATTGATGACAATCGAACATTCACGTCGCATATCTCGAAAATATCGAGCAAAGTGTATTATTTTGTATCAAGTCTTGCCTATATTGCTTCATTCTTTAATGAAGGGGCCAGGAAAAGAATGTTTTCAGCTCCTAATATTCTGCCACACCTAATTTATGCTGTTCCCGTATGGTATCTTTCTTCCTTCTGACAAGTTATCATCTTCTGACAAGGATAGCCTGATGTATATTACCAAGTAGTTCATGATATTGAACTGAGCACTATCCTTTAAGGATCATGTAACACAGTGCAAAGAAATTATTTTGAGATGACAACAAATCAAGATGATAAGGATCACCCACGACATGAACCACTCAATAGTCTGTTTGGTTGAAAGCTACCAGATTCTTACGCAATCCCATTTCTTGCCAAAATATAGAATCCAACTTATGAGAACTTCTATCTAACCGTGAGCAATATAATTGCTAATTTGGCAATTTGGAACCTCTTCATTTGAACTGACTAATCGTTTCATCTCACCCAGTTTTAAAAATAATGGGAATAGTCTTGAGGTTTTCTCATGTTTCAATCTTTTGAACATTTTTCTATATGGCTGATTCGCGTCTTATTTTCTTATAGTTTAATAATTGTACCCCTTACTAAATATGCTTATACTGGTTTAATAAATGAACAAATGATCAACTGTAGCTGCTACTTTCAGGAGCTCATAAATTTGCCCCTCTCCCTGCAAGTCGTCTGTTGAGGGATCATTGACTAACAGAGAACCTGCTGAACTGCATCATTCCTCAGATATAATACTCTGCAGCTATTTGCTGATCCAGTGAACTTCTACTCTATAGTGGAAGTGTGGTATCCATTGACCTTTCCAGGCAAACCATTCCAGGTTCAATTCCAGTCCGTCCGGATGTTTAGTTCCCTAGTGGCTGTACTTTGCAGTTGCAATGACATGGTCGGTTTTTTCACATCATGGTTCACTGTCTATCAGCGAACCTGTGTTTCTAGGGGTCTGTCCAAGATATTGCAATGAATCTCGCGAGCGGTGTGAGTACGTCCACTTTTGGATGTGGATTTTCCGCTTCCTCCAGTCGAGAGGTGTCGGGATCCTGGAGTACACTGTGATCATCCTTTTCTCAAGGGATGTGACATGCGTCCCAGGAGCAGGTTGGGATTGTACACCTCTGCCTTTCATATCATCTGAAGCAACTTGGGGAAGGAAAGGTAATTAATCGCAGCGGCTTATTCAGCCTCATTTGGCTCCCTGAACCAGTATAAATTTAGTCAAAGCTTGAGAGAAAAAACCAGGACAGCCAAAGGCCTTATAGTGATGTCCTTCTACTGTTTCTGTCACCCTAGCCCGACACACGGACAAATGTGAATAGTACCAGCTTCAGTTATAGGCACATAACGTCTTGACAAATGTCCTAATCTTTACCAACCAACTAATGGGTCCTGTACCCTTGGTACGAAAGCTACACATTAAATTTTCATTCAAGGTTTTCAGACTTGAACTCTGGTAACCTGAGCATGGGGCCTGTCTCGACCTGACCCCCCAAACAATAGGGTTCAATGTATCATCATGGGAATACCCAATACCAAGTATGAGCCTCATTCACCCCGCCCTTTACGAGATACAATAGGTCATGTACTCCCATAAGGAAGATACACACCTAATTTCAACTCTGATCAGCCAACCGTTCGGACTTATCGTGTTCCAAGGTTTTCACCATCCTTGGACCTCTGTGCCTCAGATGACTCCTGACCTGCCCCAAAACATGGGGTTTCATGTAACCATCATGGGGAACACAATATACCAGTATGAGCTCAATCCATCCAGTGGGGTGGAGTTAGTGTGGGGGTTTACAAGCCCCAAATTGGCCAACTATCAATTTTATACTATTTTCCTAATTTCTCCAAAAATGACCCCCGACCTGAACCAGCCACAATAGGGTTCCTGTCTACCCAAAAAGCTGCAACACCTGATTTCAACTTGATCAGACCAACCATTCTGGACTTATCGTGTTTAGCAAGGTTTTTAGACTTTGCCCTCTGGTGACCTCAGATGACCTCTGACCTACCCAAAACGATGGGGTTCATGTCCTCATTCATGGGGACACACAGACCAAGTATGATCTTCATCCCATCCAGGTGGGGTTGATTATCGGTGTTACCAAGCCAAAATTGGCCAAAATCGAATTTTCAACAATTTTCTCATATTTCGAGCAAATTCACACAGACTGCCTGAACCCAAAACATTAAGGTTCCTGCACTCCCCATAAGAAAGCTATACCTCTTAATTTCAACTTGATCAGACCAACCCTTCTGGACTTTACTGTTTACAAGGTTTTCAGACTTTGACCTCTGGTGACCTCTGACTACCTCAAAACAATATGCCTTCATGACTCATTATGGGGAACACACATACCAAGTATGAGCTTCATCCATCAGGTGGGTTGGTTTTATCATGTTTACACAAGCCAAATTGGCCAAAATTCGATTTTCCCACAAATTTTCCTATTTTCGATCAAATTCACCCCGCCTAAACCAAAAACAAATGGGTTCCTGCACTCCCCATAAGAAAGCTATACACCTAATTTCAACTTGAATCAGACCAACCATTCTGGACTTATCTGTTTACAAGGTTTTCAGACTTGACCCTCTGGTGACCTCAATGACCTCTGACCTGACCCCAAAACCAATAAGGGTTCATGAACTCATCATGGGGAACACCATACCAAGTAGATTTCATCCATCCGTGAGGTCGGTTATCGTGTTTTACAGCTAAAAATTGGCCAAAGTATCGCATTTTCACAAATTTCTATTTTCGACCAAAATTAACCACTACCTGGACCAAAACAATAGGTGTCCTGCACTCCCCATAAGAAGCTAATACACCACATTTCAACTTGATCAGAACCCACCATTCTGGACTTATCGTGTTTACAGGTTTCTGACTTTGACCTCTGGTGACCCTCAGATTACCCTGCCCCTGACCCAAAACATGAGGGTTCATGTACTCCTCATGGGGAACACACATACCAAGTATGAGCCTGACTACCCAGACCTATTGAGTTATCGGGTTTACAAGCTTGGCGTCACACCACACATACACACACCACACACACCCCGACGTGACGTGCATAGATTCCTCTGAAGGAATCAAAAATCAGCCAACTCCATCTTCATTTCATCTCTCCGTTACTATCTTTCCAAAATCACACTTCCTTCTTCAACTGTCAACCAACCTTGTGATTAGCTTCTTCCAGCTCCCGTCTCTCTGCTGGTGCATCTGCTCGTAGGGGGCACTCATCAAAGCCCTGCTGGGCGGCGTCCATCTGTTTCCTGAAGGCATTGTCCATCTTCTGCATCCTCTCCTTGCATGCCCTGAGTGGATTAGAGGGTGATAGGCAAGGTAAATACATTGTAACCACTTATCCCATATATGTAATAAGGCATCTGTTAAGTTTTAGGTCAGTTACAAGTTTTCTCTTTAGTCATCTCTTATGGTAGATGGTGAATCAAACTCAACATGCATGCCAGCGTTAAATTACATCTATCATCAATCTGTCAGCTCAAGTGTTTTAATAAATTTCTTTAGGCAACGTCGTGACATTTAAAGTATGGGTGTCAACCAGCTGCTGGCTGCAGCGTTCAAAATAGATGTTCACATCATGAGATTAATGGGTACGATATTGCTCAGACAATTTGTAAGTTGCACAGTAAGTCCAATTTTTACAAACCGAACTTGAAGACAGGCAAAAATATTTGTTTTCTACAAATTTCAAGCTGGCTGGATGCATGCAGAAGTACACCTCTCCCATTTTCAAAGAACTGCTTGGACCTAGGGCTCTAACAGCAAGAAGGTTCACTATATACCATCTTGTTCAACATCAGGTGTGGACTTCGTAGCAAATACCACTGATACCTTTCCTGCTCAATGGCCTTGGTCCACCCCCTCCCCCTCCTCTCAGCTTTCATCTGCCTTCCTTATCTTCGAAACGTTTTCTTGACCTCCTTGACCTGCCTCAGCTGACTGATGGAATCTCCCTTGTCCTTCCACTTACGATCTAGGGCCCTTGAAGGACCAAAAAAAACTTTAGATCTCTTTGCATATTACCTTATGTTAATTTAATTTATCATCAATACGGGCCGCAACTCACTCTCATTTTTCATTAAATGTAATAATCTTGGTCCTGATAATCCATTCATATATGTATTTTTATTTTTTGTTTCCTTTTCTCAACACTTTCGTGCCCTCGCTCCCCAGAACCAATTTCTGTTCTGCACTACTAACTTTAAAATGGTGGTTCTCGACTACAACCTCTGCCAGATAGATATTGTTGAGATCTAATAATTGCACACAACTCCATAGGTGATGGTGCTATGCATAAATGACCGATGATCATTGTTAACCATGCACAGTCCAGACAGATTTAATTTTGGTTTATTACTTCCCATAACCGAAACAAGATATCAATTTTTTCTCCCTCAAATTCGAAACCTCTATTTAAAGGCTAATGGTCATATAACCAGATGCAGTTCATTCCTTAAAATATAGACCAATCACAGCAGTGGCTACATGCTACTTCACACCATTCTTCTTAATTAGCTAGCGCCTCAAAGAGACATCTCTATGCTTCGTTTTAGTACATTACTCATATATGTTCATAAATTTAAATGTTCTCTTCTGTCTTTTTCAAATGGTATCACAAATGTGGAAGGATGCGACATGGAAGGTACCACAAATGTGGAAGGATGTGACAGTTATTCCCATGCCGAAAGACAGACCTTCTGTTATTAACCAAACTTAGACCAATATCTCTCACGTCGCATTTGGCCAATCGCGAAGGCTTCTCACCGTACTGTATTATGGAGGACATCAAACCTAACATCGATCGCTACCAGTACGGTAGTCTGCCAGGGTCTTCAACCACTCATTGTCTAATAGAGCTCCTTGATGTCTTCTATAGAGAGTTTGACAAACCAGACAGGGTTGGCAACTTGGTGGTCACAGATTTTTCAAAGGCATTCGACTGCATTGACCACACCACCTTGATAAACAAACTCATTGTATTAGGAGGAAGAAATGAACTAATTCCGTGGATTGTTGACTTTTTATCCTCTTGTCGGCAGGAGGGTCAGTATCACAATGCATTATCTAATTGGGAAACTCTTACTTGTGGTGTACCTCAGGGCACAAATGTTGGTCGTGGGTTTCCTCTGCACAAGCAACGCTGCCGGTACATCTGCACAATCAAATTATGCCAAGTATGTCGATGATATGAGCTTTGGTGAGACCAGGCATGTTGAAAGCCAGCTATGATCGCAGATGATCTCAAGGGACTCGCTGATTGGGCAGAGGAAAACCACCTCCACCTCAACCCTGAAAAATGCAAACAGCTTCAAAAATGTTTTAGGCGTGATAACCCCGAATTGCTTTATCTCTCAATTAACGGTGTTCCATTGAAAGCTGTTAAAACAACGAAATACTCGGAGTCTTGGTGGCAAGATGATCTCAAGTGGGATCAACATGTCAACGAAATCATAAGTAAGAGCAAACAACGCCTCCATATGCTTAGTAGGTTGAAAAAGTTCAGGATACCACCTGGTGATTTACTTACAGTTTATAAGTCCTATGTGCGCCCTGCAATTGAATATGTTGCTCCCGTTTTGCATCCTGGACTGATCCTTCAATATCCGCAATGGCTCTGGAGAATATCCAAAAGCGTGCTTTCCGTATCATTCTTGGTGCCGACTATGAAGGATACCCCCAGGCTATGGAAACCCTATCAGTAAATAGTACTGAGGATCGCAGAAACGAAATCTGTGCCAAGTTTGCTTCTTCTTGCCAGAGCTCTGTGCGGTATTCTGAGTGGTTTGATGCTAACCGGGGGCAGCATGGTATGCAATTACGCAGCAATCGCAGATATGATGAACCTAGGTGCAGGACCAGCAGGCGGTACAATAGTTCAATCCCCTTTCTTACCAGGTGCCTCAATCAAATGTAGTTTGCCCCATCTTGCCTCTGCTGCAGGTGTTTTTTTTGGGACCTGTCTTTTATATAGTTGTATGTATTTTAAGTATTTTGTCATATTACTTTTGATTTTAATTGTAATATTCATGCAATTCAGCTTCCAGCTGCAAGATGAATAAAGTCAAATAAATTCAAATTCAAATTCAATTCAAGTATAACAAGCACACAATGAATCTAAATTCTGTCAGCATTTCCACCTCCTTATCCAGTATGATTATGATCTCAGAGGACAACTGCAGACCTCCAAACTCCTACCTGTAAGCCCTTTGACTCTCGTCCAGCTCCATCTGTACCTCCTGTATCTGGCCCTTCAAGGCTTCCTTCCTCTCTTCGAGATGCTGTACCTGTTCCTTGAGGTCCTGCCTGGCTGTCTGCTCCTCATTGATGGCCTCCTCCAGGGACCGCTGCATTCCCAGGGACTCCTCACGAACCTTCTTTATCTGGTCGTCCTTCTCCCTCAGACCCTATCGAGGGAATATAATTATTATCAATGGAAATATAAGAGTGATTAACGGGTTCACAGTGTTTTTATACCAAAACTTTCAATTTATTTGATTAACTAATGGCATCCACAGCTTTTGTTCGGTTGTGGGTCATTGATTGTTTCTCTCTACTTCACTGATTTTCAGGAATACCATGTACAACAGCAAAAGTCATTGATATACAGCCCAAAATTTTCAGGAAATCTCTGGTTTGTAAGGCAGATGCTCTGCTGTACACCCCCCTCCCATTCCCCTCACCTCCCCCCCCCATTCCCCTCACCTCCACATCCATTCCCCGCTGCCACAGCCAGGATGAAACCACTAGTGGAGAACACTGCTAAACCAGTCTCTCAAACATCCTCCAAGGAATGGAGAGGGGTTGAATAAGCCTGGATACTACAACTTACATACAAAAGTGTTGAATAATACCCAGAAACTAATAATCCAAGGAGACTCCAAAAGTAGCTATAACCCGAGGAGGAAACCACAAGCTCGTTCAAAAATGTGGAAAAGGCAATCATCAAAATTTGAAATCACCACTAGCATTGCAAGTTTCCAAGAATAACTGACCTCCTTCAGTTTCCTGATTGTGTCAGTCTGGTCATCGATGACTTTTGTTTTTATTTTCAGGGCTTCGTTGTCGGCGACCTGTTGTTTCTTGAGGGAATCGACCTCTGCCGTCAGGGCCTCAATCTTGGACTCTAGCCGTCCCCTGTCCTGGGCAAGGGATGCTCCTGCCAAAGTGGAAGCAGGTTCCATGAACAGGAATTCTGACAGGGCAGTACTAGATACCATTTATTGGGTGCTCATATACCTCATTCCCTGGGTGCTTGCAAAAATTTCAAAGGAGGCACAGGCCTCTATTTTTTTTTTAATTCCTTCGGTTATCCCAAGTCAAATTTAGTTGTCCAAAACTAACTAACATCCATCATCTCGAGACTATGAAACACTGGTGCAGTATGACTAAAACTGGAAATAACTATCACATGAGCCTCTCTTCTCCAAATTTTAAACTGTATCCATGTCAATCCAAGGCTCCAAAACTCAAGTTTTGAGTACAGATTCATCAGGAAAATGTCCTTTGATGTGGCTTACTACCCTGTATGACCCTCACGGTCAGATGACACTGGTGGGATTGGATGTCTTCCTAAGAAGTGATTCATGATTATAACAGGTGGAGTTTAGTCCCACCATTCACTACATTTGGCCATAATTTTGGCCAGCCTCTATTGCAATTCAAAATGTACTCAATAATCTTAGCATTTACAACCTCACTTTGTCACAATCTGTTCTGAGGTTGGCAAGACTAGAGTGACCAATCTGTTCTCGAAGTTACCAGTAAGGCTGGTTTTGTCATGAGTAGGACAACAAGCAGAGCTGCCTAGTGTGGGATAGAAGCTCCAGATTGCGATGTGGGCCATATGGGGACACTTTGCTGTACTAACATGGAGGCCCACAATCTCGGAACAAATGTTTTGAAACATGCCTTCTGTCCCATAATATCCAGGGATGTAGGACTAGGACCAAAACACAAGGTGAACCCTGATCTTAACGACGCTGAGGGAGTAGACCAACAGTCAAACTATCGTTGGGCAGCCAATAATATATTCAAACCTCAATCACAATGACACCATTCAAAAAACAGATGCAGATTACATGGATGAATGAGCAATCATTGGGAAGACGTATTAACACCATAAAGACCTCCATTTTGGTCAGAAAACTAAGATAGCCTTCATCCACCAAGTTTTGTTGTAATCTATGGAAGTTACGAAAAAGTAACATAAATTATGCAAATTTGACCCATGATGACCTTGAAATGACCTGTAGCCCCCAAGTACCAATCTTCGTTCAAAACTGACGAAGTTTGGAAAATGCCTAAATTATGCAAATCGAAATTACCTCCACATTTTCAGGATCAACTATAGTATTACCACAAGTTTGGTCAAATCCGACTAACTAGAAAATTTCGCGTAAATTATGCAAATTAGGCGTCCTCCATCATTGCATGATGCCACTTTCGACTTCATCCGGAATTTTAACTAGGGTGTACATGTGTACCAAGTTTCAGCTCAATTGGATAAAGCGTTAAAGAGTTATTATTGCTCTACGCCTACAGTTTCCGGCAGAGCTTGGGGGTGGCGGCGGCTACACACCCAAAACCGTAATATTCCCGGACACTTGCAGTGTCGCAGGGATATAACTAGTCGCTTTTACTCGCATATGAATATGTGTCATTGACCGTGCTGTGCCAGCGCCTGCCCCCGTAGTTTCCTCTCGCTTGAGGCCCTCTATAACCAGACCCTGTGCGACCAGCTGGGTCTGCAGTCTGATCTTCTCCTTTGATATTGCTTCCAGGTGTAACAGTTTCTTCCTAGCTTCCTCCAGGTCCGTCTCTAGGTTCGGGACATGCACCTGATTAATCGCAACAATATCAAAAAGTTGAGTCAGCTACCTTTTTTTTAAACAAAGTGACCCAGGGTAGGCAGGCCCATAATTGCCCCATAAAGTATTAAAGGCAACCTCCATGCACAAGAGACTAAGGACGAGCCTAAACAATAAATTACATGAATCGGCTATTACCCTACTTATTTAATGACTTATGTGCTCAGATCATGTTCAGCCCACACCGATACTACATACACAATTCTATTGAAATCAGTCTTAACCACTCCAGGGAAATCTTGCTAAGGAGTGGGACACACATACATACACACATACATACACACACACAACACAAACAAAGTGATCAATAAGTCTCTTCTGAACTCGGTCGGCGAGACAACAAAGGGGGTGGGTAGGATCAAGTTTGAACCAGAAGATTCTACACAAGAGCAGCCGGAAATCAGAAGTAGAAGGAAATACAACTCGGGGGAGCATATCCCGGAATTGCAAGGAGAAAAGGAATGAGCGTAGGTTTGGTGTAAAGACAAAACAGGAGCACCAAGGGAGTGACAAGGAGAAGACTGAGTAGGACGAGTACTTTGTGCAAAGGATCATTGGAACAGCTCTCTGAAGTTCGGAGGAGCGAAATGTGGTCATTAAAGTAGCGGTGCTATCTGGTGGCAGGCCCGCAGTGCGCCCGACCAGCTGTATTCCCTGTCAAGGAAAAGGGAACCTTTGGAAGTAGGGCAAAACAGGGTCAATCAGGCCTTCAAGAGGAACTAGCAACCAATCTCGGGAGCATACAATGACGCAAAATTCACAAGTGAAAAGGAACGGAATGCCCTGAACACCACTGGAGACACTCGTAGGCCCAGCAGTGGTACCTCCTCGGCTGGCGACTAAATGCCTATATACCTGCAAATGTAGGTGAATGATGTCAAACTCAAACTACCAAAACACCATCATCTCCACCAGCACTGTAACCACCACTACCACAACCACAGATTGTCACAGAGCATCACCATCATCATCAATACTATATTGATATCATACACCACTACTATCATCAATTCCATCAAATCACAGTCATTACTATTGCCATCAGCATTACCCTCCTCCTCATTAACACAACATCAACATCACCACTAATGCTATCATCAACAATGCCCTCAACTCCCATTGTCTTTATCAACACTATCACCAGCACTATCAACACTGTCATCATCAACCACTACACTACCACTCTTAGTACTACTGATGTCACCCATATCGATATCATTACTATTGTCATTATCAAAACTAATGTCATCACTATCATCCCTATCATCATCATTATTACCATCATCAACATCTCCACCAGCACTGCTATCATCAAGTTTTCATCTTATCAGACTTTTAAAATGAAAAAAAAAAAGAATGAATTATATTGTTGCCCCAGAAAATTACTTCTCAAAATAATCGCTCTCCTTTTGAAAATGGAGAGGTCCCCTGGAGCATTTATTACAGATTATACCATATGGAATTGTCTCAACTCGCAATGAGTGAAACAGCGACAAGTGGGTTTGAATGGATATGTTGCACTGCTCGCCCAAAGACCCCGAAAAGTTGTGATCGTGAATTCATCCCCTGGGTTCTCGTTTGTCATCGAATGTATTTCTGCTACAAAATCAAACAAACCTTTGACTTGCTAGTCACTTCTTGCTTGGACTTGGAGAGCTCGCTGATACGACCCTTCTGCTCCTTAACCATCTGATGGAGAAGAATATCACAACTGAATAACAGTTAACACACTCATAATCCAGTTCAGTGGAACAAGATTCCATGCTCAACATTAAAAAAAATTATCTTGGGACTAAATCAAATAATATCTCTCAAAGCATTAATGTTCCCTCCTTTCACATAATTCTATGAAGTTGGAGTTGGTACCAAACTGGATTATGTTGTTCCATTCGATATTTATTATTCCATCTATGATATGTACATCTTCATATGTTAGCATGACAAACCTTTTGCCAACATTTTATCGAGGAGGGGGGTGGAAGGAGAGGGGGATATACCATTCATACTGTGTGTATTTCATTTGACATGTGTGTCATGCAGTCACTATATTTTCACCTATTACTGTTCACACACTCAATTGACAAAGTTAAGAGGCGTTACTCAAAGTTGAAGCTCCATTCAGCCTTTGCAATATTCAAGAAAATAAGCATCAACGATATCGAAAATGAAACGCCATCGTTGTGATGCTCATCTACAAGATGAACTTCAGTCCAAATTTAAGCATTCGAATCATACTTTTTTGGAGAAAATGGTGATCAGTTCGCAAATTCCAAAGAAGCCGGCCAGCTGTAACAAATATAATTGGTCTACATGACCCATTCTAACAAAAGACAAAAGTTTTGCCTAATACTAGCGTTTCAACAGAATTTAATTTTCAAATGCAGTCGGTATATCAGTCAGTCCAATACAATAGATTACTACAGCATTGGGTGGGCCTCACTTGGCTGGAAAAAAAAAAAGTATTTTGACATGAACAAAAGGCCGAATAGAAATTTAACTACACTTTCTATAAGAATCCCTTGAGTAAGAGAAATAGGAATTGTGCATAGGAGAATGTCCAAAATGCATGGCAATTTCGATTGTATATGTCTCTGGGATGCGCCAAGTTTGTTATACTGATGCAGTAAATTTTGGGGAACTAAAGTGCATGAGACCTTGTACTACCTGAATATTCTTTCTGGACAAAAATACAATCGCCTTAAAGAAAACAACAAGACCAACAAATTAGCCCCAAAGGTAACTCATATGTAATTATTAATGCGGTATATGTGTGCGATTTTCCTGCAGACACGAAGCAGTACACTCTGGTTCTATGCAGCCTGAGCTAGTGCACATGCACACGTTTTTTTTTTAGGAAACCTATCCAAGAACAGTCATAACCTGATGTGATACACATCCGTGATTTCTTATGCACTGGAAGCTCAAAAGTCTCTTTTTTTTTTTTTGGCATTTTGAAATTTTTGGCAATTTCAACTGGCTCCCTCACAGTGTTATATATTCACAAGTTCCATCATTGAAAATAAGTTGAGAGAATTGAAACTTCCACAATGGGCAATGCAGCATTACCTTAATAAAGAAAGGCCGGTTATATCACAGACATAACTTTCCCAGGCAGGAATGCTGAATTGGATTAACAGGGTGTAGGCCTATACAGCCTGCTAAACATGCAAGTACAAAAGATATAGGGTAATACGTATTTTGGTGTTCTTTATGATTTGTGCAATGTCTACGTTAGGAGGGATGAATTCCCACATAAATAGTCCAGAAATAATTCATGTTGAGGTGAAATTCCCTCTTGGGATTTTGGCCCGATGCAAAATAATGAGAAGAATAATAATGACATCAATCGCCACCCCTTGAACGACTGAAGGGATGCTCTTTGGTATCTTTTCCTTTAAAATTGACGGTAATCTGTGTAGACCAACCTTGGGTGACCTTTGACCAGTCTAAACCAGAAAGCCAAAAGGACTAGTGATTCCGTGGACAACCAACGGTTGGCGTGTTCAAGTTCTGGATTTCATGCTTAAACTGAGAACAAAATAGCAAAAGGTAATGGGCATGCTCATGACCAGCCAGACGGTTGGGCATAGCAATGATTAGGAGGTAAAAGTAGGTCCTGCCAAATACAAGAATTTTACAAGCAGATATGATGGATCGCCTGAACTGTTTGGAAACTGGTGTACAACAATAAATAGCGTTCATTTTACCATCATAGGAAGCAACCCCACCAGTTTGAACGCCGATCCCACCAGATGTTGGAATTTGCCTGTGACAAGGTAAAAGTGCCCCAAATACCCGCATTTTACAAGGTTCACTTTTTGCCCAAAGTAGACCCCATCCGACTATACAACAATAAATTGCGTTAATGTACTCATCATGGAAGGCACACCCACCAAGTTGAACTTGATCCACCAGGCTCGTTGGACTTTGCCTGATTACAAGTAAAAGTGCCCAATAATACCAGAATTCACACAAAGTTCCACCTTTTTGCCCAAAATTGACCCCCTACTCTAACAACAATAAATAGCGGTCATTACTCAACATGAGAAGCCAACACCAACAAGTTTGAACTTGATCCACACAGGTCATGTTGGATTTGCCTGATGTGATTACCGTTAAAAGTGCCCAAAATCCAGAATTTCACACAAGTTTCCACTTTTTGGCCAAAATTGATCCCTACTACTCATACAACAATAAATAGCGTCATGTACTAGAATGGGAAGCACACCCACAGTTTGAACTTGATCCCACCAGGCAAGTCGGACTTTGCCTGATTACAAGGTAAAAGTGCCCAAAATACCAGAATTTCACACAAGTTCCCACTTTTGCCACAATTGACCCCCTCATAAAAAATGCAATTAAATAGCGTATGTACTCACCAGAGAAGCACAACCACCAAGGTGAACTGGATCCCACCAGGCATAGTGGACTTTGCCTGATTACAAGGTAAAAGTTGCCCAAAAATTACCAGAATTTCCACACCAAGTTTCCATTTTGCCCAAATTGGACCCCCTACTATACAACAAAAAATAGCAATAATAAAAAAAACCAAGCAACCCCCCCCCACCAAGTTTGAAATTGAACCCACCAGGCATGTTGGACTTTGCCTGATTACAAGGTAAAAGTGCCCAAAACATACCAGGAATTTTACCCAAGTTTCCGATCTTTTTGCCCAAAATTGACCCCCTACTCATACAACAAAATAGCGTTCATGTAGTCTATGGGAAGCGCACCCACCAAGTTTGAACGAGGGTCCCACCAGCATGTTGGACTTTGCTGATTACAATTGTGGTAAAATTGCCCCCAAAATTTACCAGAATTTTACAAGTTTCCACTTTTTGCCCAAAATGACCCCTCCTACCCATTACAACCATAAAAATAAGCGTTGCATGTACTTCACCATGAGAAGCACACCCACCAAGGTTTGAAACTTGATCCCACTATGCATGTTGGACTTTGCCTCCTGGAGAACAAGGTAAAATTGCCCAAAATACCAGAAATTTACACGTTCCAGCTTTGGGCCAAAATGACCCCCTACTCTCAACAATAAATAGCGTTCTGATACTCATCATGGGAAGCAACACACACACAAGTTGAACTTGATCCCACCAGGCAGGTTTGGACGTTGCTGATACAATGTATGTAAAAGTGCCCAAAATACCAGAATTACACCAGTTTCCACTTTTGCCCAAAAGGGACCCCCTTACTCATACACAATAAATAGGCATTCAGTACTCATCATGGGAAGCACACCCCCAAGTTTGAACTTGTCCACACCAGGCATGTGGACTTTTGCCTTGTGCAAGTAAAATTGCCCAAAATACCAGATTGGACAAGTTCCCACTTTTGCCCAAAATGACCCCCTACCGATACAACAATAAATAGCGTCATGTACTCATCAGGGGAACACACCCACAAGTTTGAACTTGATCCCACAAGGGCAGGTTGACTTTGCCTGATTACCAAGGTAAAAGTGCCCAAAATACCAGAATTTTACAGTTCCACTGTATGCCCAAGTGGACCCCTACTCATAAACAATTAAATAGCGTTCATGTCCTTCATCATGGGAAGCACACCCACCAAATTTGAACTTGATCCCACCAGGCATGTTGGAATTAGCCTGATTACAAGGTAGGCGTTACATACACAATACACACACACTACATACACACACACACACACACACGCCCGCGGACTGAATAGATTCATTGGGACTCCGTCCAAGGAATAAAAATGAGAAGGATAATTCTACTCCTTCCTCCAACGCCAAGTCTCTACATTCATTTCATTGCATAGTGACATGCTCAAGAAATTTTCCGACAGGACCTCTGTTGACCTTCCTTGACTTTGAAACTCACCCCAAAAACAATGGGATCATCTACAATGGAATAAGCGACCTAAGGGTCCCGACCAATTGTTCCGTCCTGAACAGATATTTGGTGGGTCACAATTTTTTTAAAACTGATCCATAATACACCAGAGCCAAAAATTTCTATGAAGGCCCGGATTCACTTCCTCCGTCAACTGTCATCCTTCTCATTCCTCCCTTAACCTGCTTTAACATTAAAAAGCTAGTAACAATGTGTCATGAAATTTTGTACACACATGTAATTCAGGAAATGTCATTTCCTGATCGACGACTTTTCAACCACATGAGTCAACAAATGATTCATCATCTTCATTCATCATCCCAGGAAGGGTTTTACGAGGGAGTTCATGCCAGGCATGGGTCAAATGGGAAAACTCAAAGGCAAACCTTCTTCCACTCAACCTAGTCTGGACCAAGGAAAGTCAATACCCTTGGCAGCAGGTCGCCGTGCAGGGCGGGCACAACTTCAATCCAAGCTCCGAGGGCATACTCTACTTCACCCGCCCAGCCACCTTGATTTTCCTGGACTCTTGACCCAGATTTAATGGAACATCCATCCTTTCACACCTCATCTACTATTATGACACTATCACAACTATTAGCGGACCTAGACGATCCTTTAATCCTATATTAGTTCACTCTGACAACATTCCATCTAAACATTTCATATTCATTTCTTTCTCGTTCTAGGCCAGGTCTTATCCTTTCACACCCAAGTATCACTCCCATTAGAGCACAGAATCCTGGCACAAGCCTGGAAAATCCTCCCTTTCATGTTTTAGGGAAAAGCGTGAGAATCGGAAGCAGTTCTCTGAACTTCTTCCCTTCTTTCAACCACTCCTAATTCTAGCCATAGAACTTCTTGCTTACCCACCCCCTGCATGATCAATACTCTAAATAGCCAAATTTCCCACCGACTAAAGGGAATCATAACCGACAGGTCACAGACACTGGCTCAATAAAAGGACCCCACTAAACTTCCAAAAACTGTACAGATTTTACCACTTGAAATATTTAAAACAGAATCAAAATTCCCTCAACTCCACTGCACCTTCTTGGCACCCAAGTGTTACAAGCACAACCAAAATTAATTTATGCCTACACCTTTCTACCACAGAACAAGGGGAGGCACCAGATCTGACAGCTGGGATACCAACAGGAAGCGGACCATTAACTTTGGTCTTCTGCATATTAACTTTGAGACCCTTGTGCTCTTATACCATCCTTCCAAGTCGTGACCAACTCCTCGATAGCTTCAGCAATCAGCACCAAGATCATACAGCATAAGTATCTCCCAAGGGAAAACAGGTGTAAATCACTTGACAGGCTTCAGAAACCATAATGAAAGTAGAGGGCCTAGCAACAGACCCTTGGTGCACGCCCCCCCCCACCTTCACATACACATCATACTATAAGGCATTGACTTTGACACAAACTTCTAGATTCACATAACATTAAGACTGGAGGACTGATACAAGCAATTCCTCTCTACTCGGTTCACATCTGCCACCAATCACCTACGTGGAACTCTGTCAAAAGCTCTCAAAAATGGAAAGCACAGCCTCTTATTCTTGCCTAAAATACTTATCTTGCAACTGCCTGAACAAAAAAAAAAAAAATGGCATCGAAGTACACGCTCAGGCCATGAAGCCAAACTGCTGTTATGTGTCAATATGAACTCTCTCTCTATAATTAGGCGTTCAGTAAAGTCTCTACATGACTTGGTAACAGAATCCAGCCAATTTCAAACTCCTATAATTATCCCTCTCGAGTGCATCGCGTTATCCTTATAACAGTTTACAAGTACATATGCAGACCATCACTAGGAACAACACCTTGACCTACCACACAATTGAAAGGGTCGTGATGAGGTTAACACCCATATCACCAGAGGCCTGCAACAGCTCTGCCCACACACAAGAAGGACCAGCGAGGGATCCTCATACACGTAATGCAGGCAACAACCTGTTAACCACAACAACACCCTGCCTGGAACACAAGATAACCTAAAACATTATTGATGAATTTTTTTCTTTTAAATTTTTTTTTTTCCTAATATCTATTACACACATCATCACATAATACAAAATTCTGGCATTATTGGCAAAATACGGATATGGCTGTGACCACTGCTATAAGTGCTCCCAAAAAAACAACTCAAAGCTGTCGCGTTCAGAGGGACCAGTGAGAGGCCGCTTCTCCTGAGTGTTGCTTGTTTGTTTTTTTTTTTTTTTCGCTCGCATCTCTCAGTCTCACCTCTCTGCAGCTGTGAGGTTCAAGGCAAAAATATCGCGAAATGAAGCAATATATAACAAAAGGTAGGCAGACAACGGGCCAAGCAGGTATGGATACAAAAGTATCTACAACTGTAGTTCACTGGCCATCGAGTTGTAAGATCCTGCCAGATATGACTGTGTTTGGGTTTAACTGATGAAAAAATTATATTGCCTAATTGGAGGAAATTGACGAACAAGCCATGACTGCTGCTCTGTCTTCCAAAAAACTTTATTCATAGTGGTGAGCTTTGGTACAATTTTACGTTCTAAATTCAAATTATCATTATCTGTTGGCACAAAATGAGAGTGTTGTGACAAGTGAATTCAGGCGAAGAGAGAATGATGGGGGGTGGTCAGATTGCCAGTGATAGGAATGCCGCAGGGCATTGTGTAAGTATATCATAGGCAGAGGAGCGAAGTACACTGAAAGAATTGTACGGTTGAAGGTGTACAGTTTATACACCAATGTAATTTTACTTTTTTCTTATTGTTCAGACTAGATTTTAACATTCCATCTTCAGAATCGGATGAAAACCAGCAGCAGCCAAGGACACAGTGTACAAATGTTGAGTTATTGAATTGTTCAGTGACTTAGTGGGGCCCATCGACAATCGCAAAAGGACATGTCCCCCCTGAGAGTGCATCTGGACTATTGCACTTTCATTTGTTATACAAAGCAGCCCACAGTGAACAGAACAAATGACATCATTTTTCTGTGGTTTAATTGCCCTTAGAGTATCATGTATATATGTATTTTATATATATATATATATATATATATATATATATATAGATATATATATATATATATTAGATAAAATAGGTATTATCTATAAGTTCACAAGTTCATCTTCCCCCAATATTCTCAAAAACTGTTTTACCGGTCGCCTCCCGTCGAAGGGCTAATCGGAACTCATCCTCCAGATCACCATATTTCCTTGGTAGTAATCAATTATGTAAAATCAGCCATCACTTTAAAATCTCAAACAGGCTAAATGTAGTGGCATACCTGATACCAATAAAATTACAAGACCTTGGTGATAGCTATCAACTTTATCGCCACATTTGGAAAAACAATCTAATTGCATGGA
The DNA here is from genome assembly GCA_026419785.1 of Sclerodactyla briareus. Classification (NCBI taxonomy): domain Eukaryota; kingdom Metazoa; phylum Echinodermata; class Holothuroidea; order Dendrochirotida; family Sclerodactylidae; genus Sclerodactyla; species Sclerodactyla briareus. The sequence goes on from JAODTK010000976.1 coordinate 178,357, forward strand.
AGGCTTATATTACATTTGGAAGCAACACCACATTTGCTGACCAACTGGAATTAGTTAGGCACTGGCACCATGTCAGGAGCCAGGCTACAGCTCCCGATACTGGCTAGCATCCAAGCTAGGCTTGAATTAATATTAACAATAATAATAATAATTCACAGTTTATAGAGCGCGTTTTAACCCTGGAGGCTCAATGCACTTTCAGCTAACATTACCATGATTTTAAGGACAAATGCAGGCTGAATTTATACAGCTGCGGGCGAGCATAATACAATAGCTGGAGAAAAACTGAATGCAATCAGTCCAAACGGTAAGTTCATAGGACTTTCTGTTATGGAGTTTAGTCATTTGATGGTTGTGTTTTGTGAAGCATGTGTATTTGGCAAGATCGAAATGCATTCCCATCCATGCAATAATAAGTGAGGTCATACTTGCCACAACCCTGCAACATTCTTTGTTTTCTATTAAATTTTCAACAGTAATTACATACGTTTATTTATGGGCGAGGATTGCCGGTAGTGGGTGGTGGTGTATTTGGTGATATAAGACAAAAGGAACTTTGCTAGCGTTTGACTTATTCAACAAATGAAACAATCAAATTTACATAACATAATTTCCTGCGTTGCCCATGTTGTGACGTCATGCGATTGACAATTGGGATTCTCCCAATTCTCTTGCTTAATGGCCCAAAACTTGAAGGCTAATAACTCCACCTGAACACGTATTGAAATGGGGTTTGACCTATAGAGTATAGGGTTTCCATTCTCCACAATGAAACTGTTGGATCAAGCTGCAGTTGCCCTTTAACAGTAAGCTGATGAAGATGGTGCATGCACCACAGGTAAAAAATTTGTTCACAACCACTACACCCTGGCAGTCAGCAACAGTGCTCCATCCTTCACCTCACAGGTTCTCCCATTATTCTATACATGTTTGTATGCTACATGTCTGTACAGTTCCACAAATCAATGTTCCAATAAATGTGACTGCTTGAGTGAATGCATTCGCACAGTGCTCTTCCATTAGAATGGATATGATAATGATATATAATGACATTCAACATCGATAGTAAGTACTCACTTTTGCTGGTTCATCACCATTTCCTTATGGTGTGCCTCTCTCTCCCGCTCTCTCTGTTGGTTCAGCATGTCCTGTAGTCTTTACTGTCCAACGGTAGTACTGCCCCAACCTGCATTGCTCTTCAACTCATCACCATTTTTGAAATTATCTCAAATTTATACTTTGTACAATACTTATCATCATATAATTGTCATCAGAGTAACAAAGTTCATGTCCAGCATGTCATTGTCAGTATTTAATAACATGTCCTAACTGGGCACAATAAAGTTGTTGCAGGATCGAAAGAAGCTCTCATGGCAAGAAAGTGACAGATTTGATCCAGTTAGATAGAGTTCAACAGCACATGTCCCAGGTTCTATTAGGGTTCAAGTCCTCTTTTCTGGAGATTTTCATGCCTTCCTTGGGCATGAAACCTCCCAGAGAAAGACTCTTCAACAATCATGTCTAGGTCAATAACTGCATTTAAACTTAGATGAGGTGTTGCATAGTGTTTTCAAAAAGAGTGTAGTGAGCTACACGCTACTCGCAGCAAATTTGCGAGTGCTCGAGAGTATATCAGAAGGCCGTAGAACCAGTTCTACGAAATCCTATTAGATTACTATTTTGACAGCGATGTAATGCTAGGCTCTGCACAAACGACTAGGGTTGTGCGGTATACCGGTAGGTTATTAGTACCGGTACTGACAGTACCGGCCGTCAACTGCACAGTTACTATTACCGGTACTGGCTTGAAATTACCGGTAATGGCTACCAAACACTGGTACTAAATCAAATTATATGTTGCGCCGATCCAAACCGCCGCCGCATTACATCGCAGCTCGATCCGCAACCTGTTGAAAAAATAAGAAAAATGCCCCAAGGTGTTGCAAATGTGTACTTTCATTACTTTGCCGAATATACCTGCCGCCACGGACATCGCAGCCTTGTGGTAACGTAATAATAAAACTGCATGCAAAGCTATATGTTGCTTGCTCACTCGCCCAATGCTGTTGCACTAGTTTCAAGACATAGCCCTATTGGAACATGTGATCATACCTACTTATGTTTCACAGCATTCTGACAATGCATTACCACTGATAATGTACAGTGCGTTACACACGTCGGTTACACAAGTCGGCCACTCCGATTGATTTGATAAAGGCCGCCGACAGCAAACCTTTTTATCGCCCACAATTAACATCTATGGGAGTTTCTAACTGACCACTGTGATTAAGGACTGGAATTATTAGCGATCGTCGATCCACTTAAATCCGCGATACTCGATTGATTTCGCGTGGGCTACAATTCTATGAATGAATTATTGTGATTAATTGGGCAATTGGTGGGAAAAATGGAAAAAAATAATTTTACATAAAGGTTTAGCGCAAATCTGGTGGCTTTTAGAGCTTATTTTAGGACTGTGCCTTGTTCGGTTCTCTAGTCTAAAACAATCCAGTGACTTTAGGGACTTACTGGCAATTGCACTAGCGACCTGTTTTCCTGGCCGGCTGGGCAATACAAATATTTTACGTTGAGTTAATGTAGTACGATGTAATCTGCCTCCGTAACCGCATGACCTGTGTGGGCGCATGCCTGTGCCGTTTTCCATCGTACTTGTCCATAAATTCTTTTCAACTTCGTCTAAAAACGAGAAATACAACCATGCAGACTTCCATGTTACGCTGCGCCGTCGGCTATGTTTATATTACGTGATTGCGGGGCGTCTGTGGATTTGTTTTAAGACTGGACAGGGGGTTTGGGAAATTAATTTTAGAGGAAATAAATGCTTTGCAATTATACTATCTTTTTTTTTTTGCGTGTAAATCGCGAGTAGCACATTTTACTACACGCACAACTTTTTTGTGATTACTCTACGAGTAATCACTACTCGCTGAAAACACTAGTGTTGCACACTAAATTTCAATCTCCCAAGTGCCTGTTCTGAAATTCTGATAGGTAAAAATAGACAGTGAAAGCTAGCGTCAGTGAGTAAATGAATGGAACCCTACCCAGTGCCAGTCAGGGGGGGGATTGAACCTACATAAGGCCGGCAAGGGTGAGTTCTGGATACCAAACTGCTCGTGAGCCACAAAACCATTACCGGGTACCCAGAATGAGGCAATTGCCTTCATGAGATTTATACAGGTTCCGTCTGGTAACAAAAAAAGCACCACAGCCTGGAACATGAGAATTTACTGAGTGCAGTGCCATCATAGTTGGTGCATACGGTATTAGGAAAATGAATTATCATGTTAATTATACCCGGTATTTGGATAAACTGATGAGCAGCAATGGAAGACATTGTGAATTATGAACCACAGTTTAGGCAATCAAATTGGAGATGGACAATTGGAACATGTCTCCATATTTTTGACGGACCAGAAATCAGTTCCTGGATGACCGAAACTGACCAGTGAACCAGATGAAGCCTGCTGTGAGCCAATCGAACCCCCCCCCCCCCTCCTTCACGTGACAGGTCCTCAAAATAAGTGAACCAAATCAATATGTAGAGGGCAAAATACCAACCTCTTGTTATTCCTTTTCAAACTCATGCTAAGCAACAAGCGAGAACACTCCTTAAGCCAGTGTTTACAAGTATAAAATGGTTGTGTCAAAAATCATTTGGGTGAACTGGCAGTCTGACATAATATCCCTACCCTCAGAAATCTCCCCCCCCCCCCCCATAATGATTCATAATCTCATAGGAGACATGGGATGAATTGTGCTTCCATTTTTCGCGACGTTTTCAAAATAAGCTATTATGATAGCACTTTGGGGAAGTCTTGGATATACCTCTGTACTGCTTAGTGGTGAGCATGCTGCACACCTTCAAATGTGAACAGGCTTTCAAGTCCATTTTTGAAACCTTTGAAACTAAGTGATCAGGATTCAAACCAACTCACCAACATCTCCATGGTAAGAGCCAGGCATTCTACCAACAGCACCAATAACGCAGGATCATCCCCGTCAGTCATTCTGGAAGACCATCTTTGATAAGATGATGTAATACATATTTTAGGTATTCAACCCACCTATGTTCCTGTTCTCTAGTAGCCAGTAGTCCCGTCAGTTATCCTAGGAGACAGTCTTAGTCGAGATGAGGTAATAATAATTTCAGCTATGTACCCCACCTATGTTCCTGTTCTCTGGTGGCCAATAGTTCTGTAGTGGGTTTGTATCTTGACGTCAGAGTTTTTGACCTGGGTCCGGAGAAGATCCAGCTCACGGCTGCTGGCGCCCAGCTTCAACTGGTATTCTGCCCACGATGTTTTAGCCTGCAGGAAGAAAATTACATTTGAAATGAATAAAAAATTACAGTGATATGTACAGGAATTGTTTAGACCTCTGGTGTATTTCAATCACCAGTGGTGATATCGAGTATGCACCATATTCTAACAGGGGCATCAGAGATCGTGCACCATTAAGCTTGTTTTAACTGCGTTTTGCGAATGGAAGCTGTAAATCATTCATACCCTTGTCCTGAACATTACATCCTCATAGTTTTCACTTCACAATTGCCTTAAGAGAACACTAATGTTTCCTAGATAGATTTTAGATTAGAATCAAAAGGACAACAGAAGACTTCTGCGTTACAAAAAAAATGTCAGAGGCTAGTATTTGTGCAGTGAGGGCGCTATCAAACATTTCCATCCGTTGTTTCAGGTAATGTCGGGTAAATGTCAGCCAGTATTACCTTCTCTGTCAACATTTGGCCAGGATATCTTCCAGATACTTTGTAAGTGAGCATGATTCGCCAGCACAGTCTTATGCGAGGCCTCGTACACACATTTCATCTGCTAAGACAGAAGAAATGTCTTGTTTTCAGGAGTAGGCACAGAAATCTCTCTCCATTACTCAGGCCTGCAGATACTCTTGCTCTGATAGCTCTCTCAACACCTCCTCCACTGTCCAGTACATCTCCCAAGTAGCAGAACTGTTTCACTTCATTTACCATCTTCTTCTACCAACATAGGGACAGGGAAAGGTCTATCACCCTGTTCAGAGTTTTTAGGCCTGAGCATCTCTGTGACACCATTTTACACATTCGGTACAAAGGATTGAGTCGACTCCAACGCCTTTGGGAAGAGACCTTATTGTTTTCAATGTTAGGTCAAGGCATCCCAAGGGTTGTGACCAGGGCTACCATGAAGAGCCTTCTCAGCACGATATCAAACGAACGTTATATAAATAATAGTTTGAATCAGGTATGTGGGTCAACCATACTGGCATATTTGCAGAGTTACTTGAGCCCAAACTTGACAGCACCAATCTAGACATTGATTGGTCTGCCAGTCAGAATTATCCACCTACCTGTATCCATAGAACAATATTCAAATGTTAGTTTCGGTGAACATCCAGGAGGATTGTTACAAAAGTTTTGTATATTAGACAGAAAAGTCAAGGATTCATTACAAAAGTTGCATTGTTGTTGGGATCAGTTAGCACCTCCCCAAAGCTGTCTGTAGTCAATATGCACTATGTGGCAGAGCAACAAACATTTCAAAAGACACAGCAGGATGAAATATGAGAGGCTGATATATTAGCTGGAGAAAAACTGAATTGTCAGTCCAAACCCTCCAAGTTTATCGACTTTCTGGGTTACGGGTTACAGTCCTTTGAAGTTTGTGCATGTGCATTGCACAAGATTAAAAGCATCATCATGCAATAACAACTGATGTCATCTTGCACAACCCTGTAAACAATCTTTGTGTTATTTAAATTTACATGTTATTTTCACTTCAAAAGCATTTAGTCTATGGGAGGAATGCTGTAGTGGGCTGGTAGGTGTTGATGGTTACTCCCAAATTTCTCTGCATAATGGACCAAACTTTAAAGGCTAATACCTCCACATAAGAAAACATTGTATTAAAATGGGGTTTGGACCTTATAGATACAGTTTCCATTCTCTACAATATAACCTCTGTTGTATCCGGCCTGCCAGTTGTCCTTGAGGAGTATGAACCTATTCAGTGGTAGTACACATAGGCATTATGTGGGAAACCAGTTCTGTTCAAGCATGAGTGATGTTATGACTCACTGTATGGGCTTGCGAGCAGCTGTCCGATACATCCTCTTGGCCGTGGTTTCCATGGCAACCAGGGCCTTGTCCTTCTCTTCTGCGATCCCACAGCCTCTTCCAGTTTACGGATGAGCTTGCCAACACTATCCTGTAAGCAGCAAAATTTGAGAGGATTACCAAGGAATATTTTGCCTCCATTGATACATGACAACAAAGAGTGTATTGTAGTGAGTGATAGGGTAATTGCTGCTAACAGAATGGCAACTTATTCCAGAGTTCTCCAAAAGTGTAACGCATGATGAAACCTTTGATCCACACCCTCAACAGTGTCCATCGCTGCGCATAGGAGTCTATTTTTGAAATGCCAAGCTCAGCGTATTCATACATTTTACTTAGAGTTAGCTTGGGCTAAAATCACTCAAGCGAAAGGGTAAGAGAGAGATAGAACAAATTTCATCATAAACATCAGAACCAACGAGGATACTTGTTTCCAAAACAAGTAGTGCAGTAGGTGAATGGTGTAAAAATCAGGTTGATCAGGTCCAATTTGAAGCCAGGATGCTTGAGAAATTGACACTTTGCCTGGCAAAATGAGAAAGACGATGGGGTGACCACCAAGAATTTTGTGTAATTGTGCAGGGCTCACCATGAGAAATTGATACGTTAATAAAATG
>JAODTK010000977.1:0-12103 GCA_026419785.1 Sclerodactyla briareus
AAGCGAGGATTCGCATAGTATAGGTCCCGAATTCGTATTTTCTTTCAAGAGGTGGATATACTTGAAGCTGTGATGAACGAGTTCTTAGTACTGTTCTCTTTGTTATGCTCGGGCATCCGACATTTCAGTCGTCAGATCAGTAGTCAGCTCAATAAAGTTCGCAGCAAGCATGATGGATTGGTTTTAAACCTGCTTAGATTCATTTGAGCACTATTGAGGCTTGATGTCGGATGTTATACACGAATTCGAAAGTGAGGTCGAATAAAGATTATTGGAATTGTATCACATCACTTCACTCTATAGAAAAGTTATGATTTACCACATAATGAGTTATGTCATTTCAAAACAACCCCTCCGTATTGCACCACTTCTCCTCTCACTATACCTCTTTGAATCATAACTTGGAGTGCTCCCGCAGTATGGCGAACGCATCGTAAAACGCAAACATGCTACAGGATCGGGAAAGTCGGATATTACCAACGTTGTATTCATAGATTCCCAACCGCCACTTACAGGGAGAAGGTGCTGGCAATCCACTTCTCTAATGGATGAATATATGTCTCTGGTGAATTGCGATTGGAGATGGGAACGGATATTTCCACCAAGTATTGGAAACTGGAAACCGCGATGGATGAGGACCAATTGATCTATATTATATATATATATATAGATATATATATATATCTATATAATAATCTATATCTATTATATATATATATTTTATATAGATATATATATATGATATATATAATATGATAATATAATACAGCATTTGCATAGCGCTTCAATGCAGAGCCTCGGAAGCGCTAATAAGAACTTCTAAGAAGGAATGAATGTAGTAAAGGTGGGATTTCCTCGAGACTTGAAGGAGTCCACACTTGTGACGATGCAAATGTCCGTCGGAAGGGCATTCGCAGAAAGAGGTCGGCCCAGGAGAAAGTCAAAACAAAACAAAGTCGTGCAGGTACAGGCATTGGCAAACTTTCTCACGCAGTTTTTACTGATTCAAGATTTACGTACTTCCCAGAGATTATGGACGCTACCACAGATCGACGCATGTTACGAATATGTTCTTTCAAGTCAATATATAAATATATATAGATATATATACTTATATATATATATATATATATATATATATATATATTTTATATATATCTATATTAGATATATATATATATATATATATGGATAGTGGTTATATATATATATAAATATATATATCTATATCTTAATATATACAGTATTAGTATCGGTACTGGCGAGATAAAGTCACAGTCAAACCACTTGAAAGAAACCAAGGGCCACGATGGCAAAAATATTTTATGTAAGTAGACGGTAATTGGAAAATATTCAACACAAAAGTGCCTGGGGGTCCGTTATCGATCACCTGGACGTAGCGAAATCACATGATCACGCTCGTAACAATACCAAGGCCATTTGAAGGTTTTTATCGATTTTCCACACAAGAATTTCCTGTTTTGTCCTTCAATGGATACATCCTACCATTCTCTTGATTATTGTAATATCGTTGGGGGTCTTGTTTCTCGGGGATTATTGATCAAATCGGGCAGCTACGATGGATCGGGCGAGGTTCACGCATACATCTAAACTCGTCAGATCTGGGCCATCGCCCTCTCGAAACACCAGGCTGGATATATTCCGTACACGCCTAACGAACGCAATTCACTGTGACAGCGTCTATACTTCACCGAATGGCTTAGCTCCAGACTCTATATAACAGTCATCAGTCCACTCACAATTATTTTTTACTCAAACTGGAGACGAACGAGTTTCTTTATCTGTATCTTGGATTAGATCAGCCATCACAATGGTGATGGCGAGGGCATAGTGTGTGGTTAATAGTGGCATGAACCAGTGGTTGCATTTCGCAATGAGGACAGAGGAGAATCCTTAGTAGAATAACGTTGTGAATGCGTGGATTCGAACGCAATTCTTTACTGATGTGATCGCAAGTGGGGGCGTGGGCAGGGTATGCGCGTATAAATGCGCGTACCCTACTAGCTAGATTAGAAACAATGTCCGATATTTTTCTAACATGTACAGCGGTGGATGTAGGGGGTATATGTTGCGCTGGCCAAGCGGGATCATCATATCGGCATAGGGGATTTCATCTGTTGGTTCTGTCGTGCAGTTGTTCTTAGCTGTGATTTTATGCTTCCGGCGAACTTCCTCGACGAATACCGAACCTTCCTCCATGTCTACCTTGAGTTATATCAGTACCTTAAGATTGTTATTCTTTTATTCTTTACTGACTGAGCCCCCACTGGATCGAGTTTTCAATATCATTTATATCATTTATATCATTTAAATTCCCGGATTTCATCCTGAATGTTTTTTCTCACATCGCTAGTTGAATTGGCAAAATGGCTATTTTTGTCATTATTTTTTTACAATGCTTGCAGAGTATGGGTCGAATTATTCGAGACCCCGACAAGAGGATCGACTTGGATACTGCCGCGGGACTTCGATTGTGGATGGGTAAATCGAATAATAAAACTTCCTGTTTCAAACAAATAGAAACCATGTAAGCGTATTCAGGGTAATGATCATTTGAGCATTGGGCATTTGATCGAAGAAATCCGATACTAAAGCACTTGAGGAACGAAGGTCATCCTACCATAATCTTGTTGTTTACGGATGAGTACGACCAGTCGTACGATGGCAAAGAACATATACACATTTTGTTAGTCTCCCCAATATTCACTTCAATCCCCTTGAGACGTCACGATCGGAAGCAGCGACATCTTTCAAACAAAATTGAACCCCTTCGGACTGGTACGTCATCTCTAGAAATTTGACCGAATTGTGAATTAAAGGGATTTCCTAGGTAGTTCGTTTGAGTCCTTCCATGTCAAATTCGTCAAGAAGAGAGACAACATGAAAAAATGGAAAAAGAAAAACCTACAGATAATGCCCGTAATCTTCACATCGATCGGTTCTCTCTAAAACATCGTGCGCCGTCTCACACGGTTCCTCAAAAATCAACACGAACAACTTGAAACATCCCGAGTGCTTCGAAGGTGGCTTTAACAAGACTAGTTGACTCATTGTTCTCGGGGGGGAACATAGTTAACCAAGGCTGTTTTTCCACCATTCTGACATAGCCGAGGACTATATGACGAAGCGGGGTGCTGTTATCCATTACACAACTTCTTGCCAAGATAACGTGACTACTGAATCAATGCAGAGAGTGCTACGATATTTCAATCGACAACTTTGAGACCGACGAGATCTACAACACTGTCCGAGAGAGCTTGTTCCTAAGACCTCCACGGTCGAGCACCAAGACTCACACAATATTACCAAATTACCAACATTGATTGAAGAGGGGACAAGTCGATTTTAGCATCTCCTCTCAGCGCTCGCATATTCGGTTGGATTCTTACAATTCCCTTTCTGGGACATGCCTCCATGCAGGCCTATAATCTCAGGAGTAGGCACTCTACTCGAACGATATCAGAGTTCTTTGACTCGATCTGGCTCTCTAAGACATTCCCACTGCATTCAAGATACACGCTAATTCATTTTCTATTCATCTAAATGAATTGCTACCCGTTAAGCTGATTCAATGAGCCTGCAGAGAGTCGCTCACCGATCAAGGCCACCCCACTCCTTTTGGCGACCATGCCTTCTCCGTTGCGTTCCACGTTTTATTCGCTGCCCCTACAGTTCACCCTTTAATTCCTAAGGTTAAGAAATATTCGTTTGATACTAGTATGTACTTTTCCATCTTCTATGCGCCTGAGAACCCTCATGGTCGTGTGTCGCTCTATAAATATGGTATTATCATATTAATTGTGAATGACATCATGTCTCCTCTTCGACTAATTTTTACCCACCGATATTTTACTCCAATTACAAGATTGTCCTTTCACGTACGGGGTATAGCTCTGGTAACTACATCGGCGCCTATGTGTACCTACATTTTCATGGCCCGCTTGGATGGAAAAAAATGCTGCCTCCCCGCTCAAACTAACCACTACTATCAGTAAAGTGATACATACTTTTCATGTGGTTACATGGTGAGAACGACTTCATTTGTATAGGAGAATGGTTATGAGCGTCCATAACGACATTCCGCATAGGGAAGAACTTCCCCTTCCCGACGTTCTCGTCCTATCCTGCAGAAAACGGTTTCCGTGATTACGCTCTTCTCTCAAGCCTTTGTATTGTTCCGTACGTTCCCCAGCACCCTACTACAGAGGTTCCAATTGTATAAATTGTCATAACTTCCATTCGTGTACCCATTTTACCATTCAACGTATTTTTCTCAAGAGCGTATCTCGCAACTAACTGGCTCTCATCCACATTCATCTTGTTTCACGCTCCATCCCCTTGATATTCATAAGTAAACCAACTATTCACACTCTGGAGCTCCTTTAGTTAGCCAGTGTACAAATCACTGCGTAATTTGATCAAGACTTACACACAGTTCCCATACCTTACCGATCTAATTTTATTGGCATCAATACGTGACTGAGAACACAAAATGACCAGAGCATCTAGAGTTCCATCGAATTGTGCATGGAGTATACCTAATCTATCCCATGCCTAGAACCTTCATGACTGATCTTGCTACGCGACGACTCCGATCGATTTAATGGTATAACACCGAGAAATTTTTCTATACCTTCAAGGCAATGGAATGTGGAAAGATTCGACAGGTTTAGCGTTTTCGCTATTTTAATCTGGATATCTCGATATTCCCTGAGCGCACTACGTCTAGTAGGTCTATGGTAACAAGAACCGACATTTGGCCATCAATTTCCTACAAATGAAGTTATGAGCAGCGTTTTACTGATGAGGTACGGATATGCAAGCATGCCATGAGTTGAATGGTTGTAATGATATTAGCCTTTTTGATGATCCAATGATATTTCGAGAGCCTCTCATTAGAGCGTGAGAAGGCCATGAATCACTGGATATTACTGTGTCATGACTTCTATGATACGAAGCTGTATTTGTCCCTTCCCATATGTATTGAGAACACAATCTCAGGTAATCTGGAATAATATAATCAGATTTCCATCAATTTATGAGAAATGCTGCTCCAATATGGCTTGTTGAAAACTCAAGATGGCTAAGAGTCACATATGTACACTCATGGTGGAACCATGGCGGCATTTGTACCCGACTATTTTTTAGAGTGTATATAATGCTTCTCGATTATTGTCGATTATTATTATTTACAAAGATGTCACACTTATGAATCCGGTTTGGAAAGATCTATTCGTTGGAATGTGTTCAAATTATTCTTGTTCACATTGGTCCTCGGGGTGACAACGATATCCGAGCTAACAACTGATATTCTGTTGGACTAACGGTGGGATGTGAGACAATAAATTTATTATGTAATAACATTGATTATCTCATTGAAAACCAACCAACACTCGAAGCGCATGTCAGTCCCCACTCACATTACCTCCGCATCCTACAAAGTCAAATGCACGCGCAAGTATCACTGATAGCAGTTTTAGGTGAATTCGAACTACCTGATTTCATATCGAGTGCCCTGAGTCAGCTTCTGAATCACCATTTGTTCTGTACCTATGTCCTGTACCGTCTGGTCAGGTCGTGAGATCAAAACACACCCTTGAATTAGGAAGGATATAAGTTCCCCCCATGAGATTAACTGAAAATACCCCACGAACAAGGCATAGCCATCCTGGTTCTCTAGCCATGAGAGAATCCTGAGCGTGATCAATGAGACTACGAATCTGAGCGTCACGATCCTGTTCATATTTCAAAAGGTATTTTGTAGCCTTTTTAGGTTTTGAAATGGCTTTACCTCTCTGCCATGCGCGGCGGAAATTTATTTTATTATTGGGGGGGGGGGGGGGGCTAATGTGACTGTTTACTAGGTAAGCGTAGCGCCACCATTGGTTGGCGCTAATGCGTGCACGACATTTTTGGGTTGCCAGCCCTCTAGTATGTCGGAATCTGCATTTGAGAACAATCATGAAAATGCCATGTTGAATATAAGTTTTTAAAGATGGATTGTCGTCTGCTAGCGTCCCAGCACAAGCGACGGCGAATTTTGCATGACTTCACGACCACATATCGTCAATGGGGGCTTATATGTGAATTTGAAGAGATACTTAACTTTTCTACCTTATATATTATATCAATTTCATTTGACGGAAAATGCGTGAAATTACCATTTGGTTTCAATATATCCTCTAACTTGCTAGGTGAAGTATATTGCTTACAATATTTTTTTATTTGACGACAATCCATCTTTAATAACAATTTGAATTAAAAATGTCCCTCCGTACAAGTATTCATTTGATCCATCCCCCGCCCCTACTTACATTTGAACCCCTTCTAAGTATGGTACGTGTTGACAGGTTGAGATGCGCTGTCGTTTCGTGAATTTATATCTATGCCCCATGTGATATATTAAGCATATGTTCAACAACACCTGAAATTGCAAAATTTGAGTATGACCGCCCAGAGTAATCCTTAAGCTGCTTTTACTATGCGCGCGAATAGGCGAATCCGCGATCGCTGGCGAGGTGAATCGCGGTCGCTGGAGTATTTACGCTGAATAGCGACTCGGCGGGGAAATCCAATTGTCGGGGGCAACACAGACTAGAGTGAGCTGCTATTAGCGCGAAAAAACGACAATACCATGGGCTCGCAAAGCACATCAATTAAGCAAGATGTCATTATTGCCACAGGATATACCTCCTCATTGAGAAAATCAGAGGAGACGCAGTTACTCAATTGACGACCAACGACTTTAGCTATGGGCCTATAGGGCATGGTCCTGCATGTCCCTTCGCGAATTTCCAACGAAATGGCGACACACTCTTAAAAACAAAAGAGTGATTTTCACTCCCATAAAGTGTGCGGTGTGATCATCATTCCATTTCACTCCATTGTAGAAATTCTTCGCCCATTACAGCATATTTCACTCTCTAAGTGGAATGCGAAGTGTGCCTTGACTGACCCTTCTCATGTTCCATAGAAGCACATTACGATTCTCGCCCTTATAGAGTATACTTCACTCTATTAGAGTGGAAAGTCCATTTACAATTCGAGGTTTGCTGAGTGACTACTTCATAGAGTGAAATTCATCTTTTGCTTTTCGAGAGCTGCATGAGTGACATGGTGTTATAATAGACATGGCTGACCTTTTCCGGATGACGTTGTTTCGGGGTATTTGGTTATTTCAAATGCCATGGGTGGGTCCAGAAAAGCTAAATAAGGGAATGCACGATGTATGTGCCACTATATGGCCTATTTTGCCGCAAAATACTGAAATCTCATATCTACTGTGTCCCATATTCGGCTTTTCCATATCGGTCATAAATTGCGAGTTGTCGCGCGCGACACGCGATTTGAACGTCCACACCGGACAATTCGGTTTTTTGTCGCGACCTGCGACAAAAAAATCGCACATTCGCACGTTCGCGGATCGCGTGCCTATTGAATAGAACCCATATAACCACACAGGAGCGAAAAATTGTCTTTGTCGCGTATTCGCACATACGCACATTCGCGTGCCTAGCTAGTAAAAGCACCTGTCGTGGATAGGTGATCCCACCGAATTTTTTTTTGAATTGGTATGCTTCCCCTTTGCTGACATATAGCCTACCAAACTTCTGTCCATAAAACATAACAATTTTTCAAAATGGATACTTTTCATAATAGTTTACTCATTTTTACATATTCTTACTCATCTGAGAAGGAAGCATGAGCACAGCTGAGTAGGGAATGTTTTGTCTTGCATTACGTCGAAATAGTTTTCAGCCTTCGTTAATCACTTGACAGTCATCTTACCAGCGAAATAATACAAGGAAATAATGCGGCAGCCACTGTGTTTATAAGCGTAGCCTATATATACACCGAAGTGTACAATTGTTTAAATTCATTTTAATGGCCTATCTGACTTAGTCATATTTAGTAGTAGTGATAGGCTCTTCTACTTCCTGACAGCCTCGCAATCGTGATTTGATTTGATGGGTTGCCTAGCAAGATTACCAACGGGCTAATGGTACTACTGTGGGCATATTCAGACTATTATTGTGTACATAGGCTACAGTAATGGAGCATTGGGTGAGGAAATGCAGAAACATGAATATGTCAACCGATGCGACGCGCATACAGGCCTTCTGCTCACGATTATCACATTACGGCCATTACGGTACCGCAAAGATGCAACTGGAAGATGACTCATAGCTATATATCCTCCAGAGTGCTTAGTATGATTGATTGTCACTATTCCGTAGTATTCCTAGAAATGTTGAATATTTATTTAAACAATCAGACGATAGCAATTAAATACTCCATGGAGCGTTTTTCTGAACACTCTGCAAATTTTGGGGGGCTAAACAAGCGTTTGCCCCCTCATTTTCTCAATCGGGGGCTGAGCCCCCCCCAAGCCGCCCCCCCCCCCCCACCGGTTCCGCCGCCACTGCTCTCTGCACTGTGTCGTCAAGAGATTCTACGCAGTGGGAACCTGTTTAAGCGATTGTGCACGTGCCAGACTGCGAAAGAGCAAGGCGCTCGTATGATTATATCCATACTGAGTCTATTCTTCTTTCGTTCAGGCTTCATTTCCAATTGCGATCAATGCGTGTATAAACTAATAAAAACACCCATAAAATCCGATTGTACTACATGCGATCCATGCTAATTGCATTTTTCAGAAGATATGTTCTGAGATTTGCGCAGCCGTGTGTTTGGAAAGGATTTCTTAACAGACACTAACAGACACTAACCAAAGATAAAATATGCCACGGGAGACAAATAATAACGGAGGCTCTCGAACCGCGTTGATTGATTGCATGGCTGCAGATGACCTAGCATAATCACAACGAGCTATATGCGTAATTATTAATAGTGGAATATGAATAACCTCTGGCAAGTACGTACACTTTCGAACAACTGGGATATTGGCGTAATTCGGTAAACAGGCTCAGGACAGAGGTCGCCACTGCTACATTCACGTATCTCTCTTAACCTCCTTATTAATTCCATCCTTATTTGTTATGATGGTGGGTAGCTTTAATACCTGTTCGCGAACCAATACCTATATACATTTTTTATCCCGCAAAGTCCGACCCCACTGCTGCTCGGAAGTACTTTCCGGTGTATACGTATTCTCGCATGCAAAAATACGTCCTGTTGCACTTCAAGAATGGTCTTGTCTACGTAGGTCCAAATAAGTAATTCGTCCCGATTCGACCGACGGATCACACAAATATAACAATTTTTGGATTTTTTTTATTTTTTTGGTATAAATTTTTCACTATTTCATTTTTTTCCAAGAATATTAACGTGAACTATTTAACCTCAGTTTTGAGCATCCCGTCCTGTGGTTGTGCGAATCGTAACGACAAGCGTAAACGCTCACAACTTAATACAACGTGACCGTGTGTGGATATGCGACACACAGTACAATTGAATGCATAAGTGCAATGTTATGAAAACAGTTCTTAGATCGTGGCGCAAATAGGAATGAACGCGCAGTAATATTTTAGTAAATGAATGCGGCTGCAAGCGCGCTATTAACGTAAGACAACTACGGCTGTAGAGTGGTCACACTACAACGTATCGTGTCGTGCAACTATCCGATATTGTTTTGCTCGGCCGAATAACCAGTCCGAGAAACCTCTCCTCTGGGTGCGCGGTCTCTTGAAGTTCTTGCAATATTTCCAGCCGTGTTTAGAATAGGCCCATTGACGCCAGCACTTCGCAGGTTCTGAATGTTGCGTGCTTTCATCTGTGAGAACGGCACTTTGTCATGTTTTGGAATCCGCGCTCACGTACCAACCAGAAACAGGTGAAGCACGCGACCTGGATGATAATTCAGTGTCTGGGAGATAATGGCTGTCGGGTGTTTCTGTGTTTAACACCGCAACGTTTTTTTTTTTTTTTTTTTTTTTTTTTTTTTTTGGCAAGTGCAACCTTTTCTTCCAATTTAGCCGATTGGCATAGAGGACCATTTCTGGGCTAACTCATCCAGCGTAGGTCATTGCTGGAATTTATGCGATATAATATCTGCTGATTTGTTTTTCTCGTAGCGTGATTCACACCTAACCAGACTACACGCCCAGATCAGTATTGTCAGGAGCTTGTTCGACTCAACGTGCAAAATTATCTCTATCGGATCGATAAATTGCAACATTGGAAGTTATTCAAGTGTAAAATCATGGGATTAAATTTGCTAATATTCGTTGGAAGTGATCCCTGTGTGAACTTTTATAAAGTTAGTGATTCAGGGATCTACTTGTCACGGTCGATCGATTGGAATTGTTTATTAGTAAGCCAATTTTCAATTTTTGTTAGTTATTATATATGAAGTGGTCTTTTACTACAACGTCCAAACGCCTGTTGCTAAGGCACAATTTTAAATTTGTTCCAACTTGAACCTAATGTTATAAAGTTCGTTGATTCAAGTAAAATTTTCACGTTCGATCGATTGGCAATTGTATCAGTACGAATATTTTCAATTAGTATTAGTAGTATGATAGGGTCTTTACTTACACGTCCAAACGCCTGTGCTAGGCACAATTTTAAATTTGTTCCAAACATGTGACTGTACCCCAAAATACAACTATGTACCAATAGGCCTACCATTTGTATTAACTATTAGGCCTGACTACGAGTGTATTTGGTAGTTACAGAGTTTTGGTGTGAAAAGTAAGTTAGGCACCATGTTATTGCTGAAGAAGCGATCGCAGTTTTCTGCAGGTTGTTCCAAGATCAGACACGTCACTGCAGTAGGATGCCACACGATAGGGGCAAACTCAACAGTACCTGATAGAGACAGGAAAAATGAGACTCAAAACGAAAAACAGACGATCCAAACATTGAGAGAAATGAGACTAGAGTAGTAAAAATGACCAAAATGCAGGTGCTCATCTACTGTGAAGGATGTGCATGAATAAAGTGAGGGTTGTTTTTGTACACTGAGATATACTGTCAGCCTATAACCTAGGATAACGGTATTGGGATATCCACCAGGATGGTTGCGCAGGCTGACAAAGACATTTCCTCACGACAGGATACCAATTGGCCAAGAACAGTACTATTGCCAATGACCAGCACCAGATGTTGCCAATGGTGACACTAACCCTACTTCTGATAAGCTATAACGAGAATGCCAACCGGACAAGCTCGGGACGAACTTTCCTGTTCAACTGGCAATTTTGAATCTCGTAAGGTTCTTGGAATTCAAGCTACAGTGTGAGTTCAATTTTGTTTTCTCAAATAAGCCCTTCATAGGCTACCGTGGTCGTACATAAGTACGCGTGTATTAACCACTGCTAATACTACACTAGTAAGTAGTAGCCAGCACGACAAGACTGGCGACAAATTAGGTACTCAAAGAAAGTGTGCGACATTTCATTCCTGACCGAGCTGATCCGTGTTGGTACTAAAAGGGTTAACCAACAGTCAATCGTGGTTTCATCATCGTGTTATCACAGGCCTATGCCCGATCTGGGGTGGACCATTACCTCGAAGGTAGCATGAACCAATTATGTCCGATTCGAAGTAGCTCCCAAAAGCGCGTTGTTTCGCATTCTAATAGCGCCATCAGCCATGCCGATACGGTCGGTTATAGGGTAGACAGTCTTCTCTGTTACACAATTCGACCACCAAAGTTAACGCATCTGTAACAGTGCTGGTGTGTGTCGCAGAATGAATTATTCGCGAATGTAACTTCCACGGTCCAGTAACGTTTCTACCTGAACAAACTAATCTTTCCGTTTGTGACAGTAATGAAACCAGTACACACATCTCAAACTGGAAATGGACTTTTCGCACTGTTCACAATTGGGAGAGACCCCCAAATTAATTACCAATTGAAAGTATGTCGAATTTGAACGACAATAGCTCTAATAGCATGCCCGTTCGTCAATGCACGGTAGATCGGCCCAACGCGATCAACACGGTATGAATTTGATTTGGTGTAATGTCACGCGCCTATATTTACAGCGTTACCAAAGGAACGCGGCCTGCTTCACGTAGCTATTGGCAATGGTGAAGGGGATATATGGGCATTAAATGTCCGGATTGGAGCGGCGCGATGCGATGCCGTATCACGCGCGTCGTATGAATAACCATG